>VYXH01000055.1:121122-154981 GCA_013397275.1 Burhinus bistriatus | reverse complement strand
TTTTTTTTTTTAATTCTGTTCCTCTACAGGCTAGACTCCCACTTGGATCAGACCATGTTTTTCCCAAAGCTGTAATGGTCGTTTAGAGTCCAATGAACTTTCTTCTCCTGCCCGCCCCCTCAGAGGTCTGTGCTTGACGTCGTAGCTAGACGCTGCTGGGAGTCATTGAGCAGCGATTAAAACTGTCAAGACTCAGCCCAGTGACCTCAACAGGCTTTCCTTCTGAGAAGGACGTGGGCATCAGTGGCAGGATTTGACTGTAACAGTATGGAATAAATAAGCAGCAAACTTATAAAATGAGTAAAACGAACATGGTTTAGTGGTGGTTTTTGGCAGTGTTAGATTGATGGTTGGACTCGATGGTCTTAAAGGTCCCTTCCAACCTAGACGATTCTACAATTCTACCTGTTGTTCTCAGCATAACCTGTTCGCTCAATGGCTTGATGCAAGTGTGTGAGGGCCCTGCAGCGTTTCTTAGTAGGATTTATTGCAGTGACACCTGAAAACACTTGCAAAATGGTTCGGAGAAAATCTTGAATGTGTATTTTTTTTGGTGTTGGTTGGTTTTTGACCTCACAAACATTTTCAAATAATTAAAAAAACCCTAATGAAAACATTTAGAAGAACACTGTTGGTTTGCACTTCTCTGCATTGTTCTGTACTGCTTTATTTCTGTTAGATTCACAGCATATTTACTGAAAAACTTTTGGCTATACTTACAGACTAGTTTAGGGACATGTCTGTAATAAGAAACAAAGAATAATTTCACTAAAATAAAAAAACAAAACACCACCACCAAACAAAAGCACTTGACTGCGATGCTTAAAGGGAGGCTTTACCAATGTTCAGCCAAGTTTTAGAAACTGGGGGTGGCTGCGTCAGAACCGCAGTCCCAGGCACGCAGCAAGAGTCTGGGCAGCTGCATATGGAGCAAGCGGAGCTCCAGAAAAAGACTCCTGTTGTCTTTTAAATACAGATAGGTATGCATTTGTTGGTAGGCAAATACAGATGAGATATTAGCACTAATCTAAGGATTTCATAAAATGAAATCTGAACAGTCTGGTTGTCTCAGCGGCAACAAGGGAAGCAGAATATCATCACAGACGCAGAGCACTCTACAGAAAAGCAAAGGCAGCAGTATGATTCCCCAAAAAATACTTTTGGATGTAGCTATATGGCAGTGAAGTGCTTGGTGCAATGTCCACACCATCTAGTCCTGTATTTGTGATGGCCTATTACATTTACCCCCCGTTGGCTTGTATTTTTCTTGTCAATGGGCAGTAAAGCACCTATTCAGTATTTGAGCCTGATTTAAACTAATAGAAGGATAGAATCTGAGTTTTGAAGACCACAAAATGACTTTTCCGTGATTTCATTCAATTAACAAAACTCTGTGTGTGCCTCAAGGATCTCATTAGCATGATTGTGGCTGCATGCCAGCATCTAGCCAGAAGCGCTAATGGAAATTTTGCTGGCTGTTTTGTAACATTAAACATTCTATAGAACAACAGCAGAGATTTTTAAATGAAAAGGCTGTAAAAACATTGGGGGCAGATGCAACCTTTGTAAATGCTATAAATCCCCTCAATAATTACTATATAGTACTGGATTAAATACTAAAAGTCCCTGAGCTGCCTGGATCTGGTGGAGATTTGCTTATATATGATCAAAGTGATTAAAAAGACTGTTTGTCTTTTTTATTAACGTATGTTGTACCTATGAGAGTAAATTAAAACAAAATGTTTTGCTCCTGGAAATAGGAAAATATACAAGATGTTCTGATTTACCATTGTTCTGATATGCAAGTTCAGAGTTTTTATTCACAGTGATGAGAATCGGGTTTGGAGTCTCAACTCCGTTTGGTTCAGAGATGTTTAAATCACTGGGCTTTGATAAAGCAGAAGGAAAACATCAGAAGTTACACCATTAGATTTCTCTGAGAAGAGCAAGGGGTCTGTGCAGACACTGAGAGAGATACTTCATTTCCCTCCGCCTCCTTCCCCCGTCAGCATTCATGCTGTACAAATACAGATGCCCGGAAGGTAACGGAAAGACTGTTGCTGTTAATTAAGTACCTGTCAGCATCCCACGATGCTCACTGTGGGCTGGGGTGGGGTAGGGGAGGCTGAATAAAAATCATAAGGGTTCTTAAACCTTGCTTGTAACAAAGTCTAATGCCCCTGCAGTGTTTGTAGTGGCAAGTAAGATACTCTGAATCTGACCCTGTGTTTTAAAATACTGCTGAAATTTTGAAGGCTTCTGTTGTTTGTGCAGGAATGATGTATCTCTGACAAAAGCCTCCAACGTGAGCTGTGGTGGTGGAACCTCCTGAAGATGTACTTTCCCATGACTACCTACACAGCCTTCAATGCTGACAGAAATGCATCTGCACTTGGGGGTGTCTGTTGTGACCATCACATGCTGGGTGTGACTCTTTCCCATACTTCTAACCAGCATCGCTGTTGGCCTCCTGTTTGCTTACAGGAACTGTAATTGCCTATATATCTCTACGAGCTTCAGTGCCAATTAATCTGTCAGCATATCCTATTGTAACTTAATATGTGACATCATACTATTCAGTCTCTTATTGGTAGCTAATTAGCATTTGTGAATAATTTCACCCATGTCGTAAAAAGCATGCTTTAAGAAGATGCTGATCTTCAGCTGTGGCGTGGTAGCTTCAGGGATACTTGCTCCTGGGACTGGCTGTGGAGCAGAATGCGTGAGCTTAAACACTAGAAATGAAAATAATTTCCTTCTGCAGCTAGTAAGACTGTCATGACTGAATGCAACAGCAGCTCACCTGTTTTGTCTTGCCCCTGCGTAGGATGGCACCCATAACCAGTTACTGAGTGTCAGCTGATGAGTGATAGATGAGTGGTACTTTATAGCCAGTGGGTGACATGATCTCTTTACCGTTGTGTGAACATACTTTAATGTGGTTGGACGATGCTTTTTGATTTCTCAGAAACATCCTTCCTGCTCTCTTGATTTTCGGTTTCAGTGAAAAGACAGAAAGGGTTATCAAGCATTGGAACAGGCTGCCCAGGGAAGCAGTTGAATCGCAATCCCTGGCGGTATTTAAAAGATAGGTAGATGTGGTGCTGAGGGACCTGGTTTAGTTATGGTTTTGGCAGTATCAGGTTAATAGTTGGACTTGATGATCTTAAAGGTCCCTTCCAACCTAGACAATTCTATGATCAAGGGCAGAGTTACAGTCATTTAGGCAACCTATCTTGATATTCCCATATTTTCTGATTCTAGTTTTCTTCTGACAAAGGTAGCTGTAACTTTTGGATTTTCTAAACTTTTGGAGGGGTTTGTTTACTTTGTTATTTGACTGGGCAAATGTATCAACACCACTTGTGGTGTATTACATATATATATATGTGTGTGTATATATATATATATATGCCAGTTTTGTTGGTGGCCACTTTTTGACTTCAGACTTGCTGGGAGGAGATTGCTGACACACGGTTTGGACCCTAGGCTTTGCCTTGTCATCTCTGTGTTTCATTTTAGGGTAATCTGCTCGCTGGGACCTATTCAGTTCTAATCCTGTTCATTGTCTGAAAGGAAATCGGTCTCCCAGCACTGTGACCTTTTCTTGCCTCTTGTACCTCCGGTTAAGAAGCAACCCTGATGTTGCTCTGAGTGGATGTGTGAAGTTACTGTGGAGTTGGCAATAAAATGCAAGTGAGGCTTTACAAAAAAAGTGTACAGAAACTATCCTTTTTACTTCGCTTTTATTACATTGGATTGTCCACAGATGGATGGGCTTTTAGTTGGCTCAGGAGTAAAGGGCCCACCAATATATATCTAAACCTTTCGAAAGCAACTTGAATTCCCTTAGGAGCAATGCATTAAAGTGCCTATGAAAATGGAGATTTCTTTTACCTTGTGACCTTTCTGCTTTCCCATCACTAGACAGGAAAGACCCAGTCTACAATGAATATTATTATTAGTCAGCACATCATATATATATTGGGAGATAAATAATAAAGAAAATAGACAGAACTAGAGTTGCCTACGGCGACTAATAAAATGTCACCTTCATTTTAGCTCTGTATGCCTCTGAGATCATACTTAACAATACATCAAAATCTGATGCTCTCAATGAGAATATGGCTGAGTCGACAGATAAAGAAATGTATTTCTAAATAATATCCTTAAAAAATACTGGAAAAGCATAAAAGATTGCAGATGGACCTAAAATGTGTTTCATTTCTAGTTCCTATGCTGCTAATGCAATTCAGATTTTTCAGATACATATAACTTTATATAGGGGGATTATCTTAGAGCTTAGCAGATTTTACAAAATCCTTTCTTGGATGTATTGATTTCAAAGATATTAATTCTTACTCACTTGAAACACTTAACTGGGAACTTTACTTAACTACAACTCTAAACCATGGCTGGCAACTTTCTAAAGAAAAATGTCATGTTTACACTACATTAAACTTCTTGCGTGGTTTTGTTTATAGAATCTAAGCAAATCAAGTAATATTTGTGCACATGTTTGCCCAAGTTTAAAAGGAAATGAATTTGCACTGTTATCTCCGCTTTCTGAGAAAATTCTGAGAAACAAGTTTGTTGCTGGGAGTGGTCACAGAAACATCTCACTTGAAGTAGTTCTGGATAGGTACTTCTATTTTCTTGATAGCAATTGCAGTTTTTGGGGGAGTGGGGATATCCACAGAATAAAACCACTTTGGACTTGCAAATATGTCTAAAGCTCAGGGTGAAGTTGTCTTCAAAAATCACATCCTCACAGATTCAGACTAGTGATGACTTTGGTTCAGCGTGTTTTCTGCTGCAAGCCTTATTTCAGGAGATTATTAGTCAAAATTTGAAAACTATGCAGACGTCTCCTGTAGAAAGCTGATGATCTGTCTAATGATGCACAATACTCTGGGGAAAGCCAGAGAAAATGGTCTGTACTTGTATGCTTTTCATTGAGAACCATTTATTAGGGGAGACGTCAAATGGGTAGGCTGTAGTAATAAACAAAAATGGGTTTATAGCTCATGTTGTCAGACTAGCTTGTGTGTCTGCAGCTTTGAGTAACTGCTGTGTGTAACAGTCTCTCTTGCCTTCACACTTCTTGTTCAGGAAAAGGACTTATTGAACTGTATTTGTTCAAATAAATCTCTTCTTAATTTATGATGTGCAATCAACAAGTTATGGAGTTCATCTATATTAATTTTAACCTAATAATGTTGTTCAATTACTGTTTAGTCAAAGTCAGTAGTTTTGTGTAAGCACTGGGCGCCTAATTTATGTACCTGTAAGTTGCTTGTATATACCCATAGTGATTTTGTGACAAAAATGGTATTGGAGGAGATTCTGAACCATAAATATCATCTTCTGTTTCTCTTTTTCAACAATCTGAAGTGCCATTGATCTGCATTCTTAGGCAAAGATGACCTGAGATTTGTAACTGTAGCCATATTTTAATAACATTTACCAGGTTAGTTTTCGCAAATCGAAACAGCTGTTTCTGTGTATTCCATTTGTTGGCTGCCTTAATTCTCTGGGATAGACTGTGAAAGTTATCCTGAATTTTGACATGCGTGCAGAAGCACAAATGTGATAAAAGGCTGAGCTGGAGGTAGCCCTGGCCTGTTGTAACATGCAAGGAAGGTGTTGAGCAGGAGGAGATGTCCACAGAGCCCCTGACAGAATTTTATTCTGTCGGAGCAGTAGGATGACAACAGGTTTCTGTGTAATCCCCGAGAGCTTCTAGGATCCTCTGTACTCCTGCACCCCAGGAGCATCCATCTTTGTGATGACACAGAGATGTTACCAGCCGCTTCTGTTGACTTTGGCTGCAAGATGAGATCTCATTGTGAAAGTGATGTGTGATACTGCTGCAGCTCGTATTTGAATAAGATACGAGCTTTTTCCCAAGTAACAAGTGATAAGGTGAGAGGAAATGGCTTCAAGTTGCATCAGGGAAGGTTTAGATTGGATATTAGGAAAAATTTCTTCACTGAAAGGGTTGTCACGCACTGGAACAGGCTACCCAGGGAAGTGGTTGAGTCACCATCCCTGGAGGTATTTAAAAGACATGTAGATGTGGCATTTAGGGACACAGTTTAGTGGTGGACTTGGAAGTGTTAGGTTAGTGGTTGGACTTGATGATTTTAAGGGTGTTTTCCAACCTAAATGTTTCTATGATGCTAAGATCTATGGAAACTCTGCTTTCACAGGCTCTGTCCTCTTCCCTCATCCATCTCTCTTGACTTTCCCTCCCCTTTTCAGAAGATCCTCTGAGTTTTAAGCCTGGGTGGCACCTTCTGTTGAGGTGAAAGAAGAAAGAAATGTGTTTGCAAAGATACCTTCTCTCAGTCATGGGACCAGTGGAAAGGCAGAGTGAGGATGGTATGTCCATGAGATTAGAAAGGGAGAGTGAAAGTCTTTGCAATATGTTTGGGTAGAAAATGCTTACCTTGGTATGTGGGTTTTTTTCCACATGCCGAAGAGGAGATATTGTTTTTAACAACATGGGAAAGGTCTGGTGGTTAGTATGGGAACACTACACTGTAGCGCCTATTGTATTGTGTCCACCACCGCTTCACTTCAGCAGGAATATGGACTTTCCAAAACTTGTGCATTTTCTTCTCAATCACTTGGAAACATTCAGCAGTGAAATACCAAAGAATCGTATTCTAGGCAGGCTTTCCCCCCCGCCCCCCACAGCTTCAAGACTGTTTCAGCCTCAATATTTCTGATGCCAGCTGAAATGGGAATAAATCCACAAGAAGGTGCTGTGGTGACACGTGAGCAGACAGTCTTGGATCCAGTGCATCTGAAACGTGTGTGAAGTTGTACGTGTCCACGTGTCTGCCTTAGCAAGGGACTCTTAATGGGATGGAACAAGTAGGCTTTGGTTGGTTGTTGACTGATCTTCCCTAGTAGGCACTGGTATATTATCTAGTGTACTGTAATAGTACTGTAGACACAAGTGCTTGATGTAAAAATAAAAAACAAACAAACAAAAAACCTCTGTTGCAGTGAGGGCCAATCTATAGCTCTATTTACACTTAACTACTGCAATGTTTCGCTTCTGAGCTGATTATGATCATGCATCTTGGGTGTGTTTGCAGAAAAATACCATTGTACAAATGCTTGTCAGCAAATGGACTGCAGTCAATCACCTTTCTTGAAGCCGTGACATTTCCATAGCAGAAAAAATGTCCATGTTTACAGGATGAAGGGGCGTATTCTTGTTCCACTGCTCATGTGAGCTTTCATGACAATTGGCAATCAAGTAACAAAATCTTCCCAAGATGTATGTGGGAATGCTATTAAATATTTGAAAAAAAAAAAAATTAAAAAAAAAGAAATCTTGCTTGCCTCTTCCTAAAGCCATTGTAAATCAGTTGGTTTATCAGACACACACTTAACAGTATTACAGGTGTGCGATCCAAGGTAAAATGCTGCTGTTTCAAAGAATTTAGTGGGCGGAGTTATAACTGGTTATGAGTATGGTACGTCTGATGCGAGGGGGGAGTGCTCCCCAAAGCTGCCTAACAAGGCCTCCCCCCACCCTTGGCTCAGTCTGTAGTCAGTGGAGAGAGAAGCGCCTCTAAGCGGAGCAGCTCTGAATCGCCCGCCTCAGAAGCCAGTCATTCTCCCCTGACTGTTGGGAAAGCCTTGCTAGGCTGAAGTTAACCTCTGAGGATACGTCCGCTTGGATACATCAGTATTTGTCTGCCCACAGTGCGAACTGGTGCATCACCGCAGTCCTCCTGCAGATCTTCTAAAACCACCGTGTAAGTGAGCTACTTGTGTAGCGACGGTGATGTAGCCACAGCAGCACAAAACCAGGGAAAGAGTCTGAGCTTTTACTGGCATCCAAAACGTGGGTTTGCAGGTTGTGCTTACGTCTGCGTGGTTATGGCCTGCGCAGCGCCCAAGGAAATAATTACTCTCAGGTTAGCTCAGGCCATGCTGCTGTACAGCAGTGTGAGGGGTACAGCAGCACCCTTCTGGATCTCATGTAAATCTTAAGGCCAGCTTCTTGGCATCTTTTGTAGACTCCTGCTGCTCTGTTGAATGTACTTGCAGAGTCAAATCACACTTTTTTTCAATCTTTGAAGTAAATCTTTACTTATTCCAGTTTATTTGCTATGAGCAGGTATTGCTTATTTTTCCATTATTTGAAAATTTGCAAGTTGGCTTAACTGAGAGCAAGTCTTCTCTTGCTGTTTGAGATATATCCCGGCCACTCGCTGTATTTCATCTTTAACTGTTATGACGGATTACTTGCCATGTTAATGCCGTTTTTCCTGTCTGTGGTTAGTATTAACAATCCATCTCCCACAAGTTGCAGGGCAAAATAAAAATACTTCTTTTGAACAACCTGTCTTCTAACTTTAAAACTATACTCAACTTTGATGTCTCTTTGAATTCATCACTGCTATTGGGTACCCAGACAGCAAAACAAACCCCGGTCCTTTCTGTTGGCAGGTGACCATAAGGTTGGGCTGTGTCCTGCTAGGCGCAAGACTCACCTGTTCTAGTTGGAACGGCCATGTGCGTGAAATGGCTCCACCTTGACTAAAATGCAGTCCCATGCATGCTGCTGTGGGGTGTTAGGTTTTGCAAATGTTTGGCCTACATTCTTCTGTTCAGTTTTTCCTTCTTTAGCTAAAGGAAATTGCTTCTCATCTTATCCTCTACCAGGACTCTAAATAATTCTCTTCTTTCATCTATATTGTTACCTGTAAGTTATTTATAGGCTAAGATCGTATTTTGCTCAATCCTCTTTTCTGGATTATATAACTTTAGCTTCCTTAGTCTGTCTTCATATTCAGTATCTTATCCTCCAATTCCCATATCATTTAAGTTAGCCTTTTTTTGTATATGCCTAGTTATTTTATATCTCTTTTTGCAATCCGTTGAGATAAGAGCTGCATGAGATGTTCCATTTGTGGTCATGTCATGGCTTTGTACTGTGGGATTATTACCTCCTCGGATTTATAGGAGATACATACACATCGAAGACCACAGTTGCTTCCCCTGCAAATAGATCAAACTTGCAATATAATCTTCAGTCTCCGATCAAATGTTGACCCTACTTTCAGATGGATTCACACTCGATGCTTTTAGGCAACTAGAGTTTTTGTCAGTGCTGCTTATATTCCAAACTAAAGCAGGAATAGCTTTATTTATTATGAGTAGATACTGCCTTGTTTTCTGCATCAGCACATTTCAAATTTTGTGGATTGCTATCCTCTTTGGCTTTGTAGACAAGAGCAAATCAAATGGGAAAATGCAAAATATTTCCTCCAAAGCACATGCACTTAATGCTTATGGACTTTAAAAAAAAAAAAAAACCCGCAACAAAAAAAACCCAAGCCTAAAACACTTTAAAAATCATTCACCTTTACTTGATATGTATTTGGGTTTCAGTTAATTTTCATGTGTATTTCTCTTTTCTGTTTTCAAGAGAACCACAAAGTAATAGTTCTAAAATAGAGAGAAACCAACTTCATGTAAGACCAGTCTCACAAAACCAACTTCAGTTTCTGTGTTTAGGAAGCCTCTACATTTTTACAGCCTTGGCTGATTTTGTTCTCCACTCCACCTTCAGCCCTCCAGTACATCAAACCTCTGAACTGTGTCTGTTTTGCCTATCTTGAATTCAAGATGTTTTCAGTTTCAGTGTGATCCAACAATGAATTACACTTATAAATCAAATTGCATAGAAATATCATGGGTTTCTATCAATGACATCTGTGGTAACTTTTACAATAAAAAAATCTTTAACTTTCTGTAATTTTCTTGTAATGTGCCTTTTCCAAGTCAGTAGTTTTTTTCTCCTAAATTTATCCTACGTGTCTAATTCTTTCTCTACTGCTGTTTCTCCTCTCTTGAGTAACATTTAGCACCCTTTGCTTCCTTCCAGGGTTGCTTAGCTGTGTGGAATAGCTCACGCTACTGGCATCTTGTATTGTTCTTGCCTGAGTGAATGCTAGAATTTCAGAATTGGTAAGAAAGCAGTTTGTTCTTTGATTATCAAATTCTTCTACTCATCCAGATGTAAAGACTTAGTGCCAGTTGTTTCACCATTGGTGGTTTCTTACTCTTCCCATCTAGATTTATCCTTGGCATCCTTCCCATGGCAAGTGGGTTGGAACTAGATGATCTTTAAGGTCCCTTCCAACCTAAACCGTTCTACGATTCTATCAGTGGCCGCATGTCTTACTTGCTTCCATACTGGTCTATGCCAGAGATTGATTTGTTTTATTACCTTAAGTTGGAAAAAATTTAAGTGTTGCCAAATATTGTATGAAATATTTTGATGCATGGTTCTGGATGATCCTTTATCATAATTCAGGTGAAAGTTGAATAAGGCATGCCATCTTTAAAATGTGCCTGCTTCCTCCTGTGATGGAGGTCCTTGCTAGTTGTTGGCAAATCCATTCTGACTGCTAGGTTATACTAGTTCTTTAAAAAAAAAAAAAAAAATTTAAATTCATTGAGTGCTTTAACATTAGTGCCAAAATTAGTGTCATTAATTAGTCCAATGAACCAAGTGTGTTCCCTTTTGAAGTTAGCAGTCACTGAGATCTGGGAGAGCAGTGTTAGTCCTGGAAAGTTGAAACACAGTCCTACTGTCCCAAGAGAAGCCCAAGGAAAGGGGACTTGCTGCAAAAATTGAACTGGAATTCGAAAATAACAGGATTTAGTGAGAAAATTTAAGCCATTTGAAGACATCTTTCTAGCCCTGGAGCTGGAACCTAGTCTCATACCTCATTGCCACTGAATCTGCAGAGACATGGCTTTGATTACCATCTCCTCGGTAAATGACTAGTTCCTTCCTTAATGTCCGTCTCAGGCTATTAGATGTGGAGTTCATCTTGCCATACTGTGCTGGGAGCAGAGGAGTGCGGGATGGTTATTCCTGGTTTGCCTCCCCCATCCTCAGAGCAGGTCTCTTGAATGCCCTTGATATTACTGTTAACTGAAGGCTGGCGAGGGGCAGGTGGGGGGCTGTTCTGTGACTGCCTGAGTTTAGGACATTGGAGGGGTTATTTATTCATTTATTTATTAATTTATTTTACTTGGTATCATTTAAGGTTAGTAGTCTGTTCAGGGAGTTTGTGTTGTAGTGCATAAATAGTGAAAGAAAAAATGTGCGGTGAAAGACAGATATGTAGAGATAACAGGTTCTCGAGATTAAAAGAAACTATTTGATTCCTACTTATACAGCTGAAGCTTTCTGTATTGTTTTGTTTCCGAAACAAATGATGCTGCCATGTTACTCCGGTCGGCTACAAAAGCCTGGGAGTGCCCTTGCAGCCCTGCAGAACTGTCTGGCATCTGGTGACGAGGCCAGAGAACAGAAAGACGCCGTGAGCGGGCTCTGCACCGCAAGTGTGCCTCCATCCCCGTGGTATTTATAGGCTCTTACAGCGCTGTTGGTAGGCAAGGCAGACGCAGGGAGCATGCAGTCATACTGCTTGTGGTCACATTGTCAGCAAGAGAGGAGATGCGTGTTTGGTGTTTTTGGTGGGTGGGTTTTTTGATTTTTGGGGTTTTTTTTTATTGGTGTTTTGAGATTCGGGTTTTTTTGGGGGGGTTTGTTTGTTTGTTTTTAACCTAAGTCATCCATGTTGATTAGTCTTGTCAAGTGCAGACAGCTGGCCTGCATGGACTAGCTGCTGTCTGAGTGTCTGTGTACCTTCTGGGATGAGCAGAAATGTCTATTAAACAACTTCATCTGGCAGACATTGGAAATGCAACTACAGCGACTCCTGAGCCAGCACTCGTGCGTGTGTGTGTGTGTGTGTTTGGGAGGGCATCCCTTTGCAAAAGAACCAGATTTTCAAGGTCTGGGCAGTAACCTGTACTAAGTCTGCTTGCATTGTAATGAATTATCCTGGCAAGGTTAAATAGGAAAATTGGCTCCTCTTCATACAGTTTCCTGGTGTCTGGAGGGGAAAAAAGCCTACAGCCATTAGAAGAGCCAGAGATGAGGTGGTCATAAGACATGAGTGACTTGCTGGGTGTAATGCTCTCCTTCCCATTCCGCCAGCTGAGGCCATGACTTCTGTGGCACGCATCTTGGGCCAAGCTGGGACCCAGCTACATTTGACACACAAGGTCACCAAACGGTGCTGGTGCCGGGCTGGGAGGCAGGCGGCTGGGACCCCCTGACATTGCATTAATCTATCTCGACAGAGAATCAGAAGTGGGAAAGGACAATTTTGTGGAAAGTTAGGACATGAGAAGTTGATGCCACACCACCACTACGCGCTTACAGATATTGTCTCCTAACTGCTTTTTGTGCCTTGGTAGTCCTTGCACCTTAATTGCTTTGTTCTTTGGCCACCATGTTCAACATGACCACCACGGTGCTTGTCTTAAGGTCTGTCTTTAAATTGGAATGGCACAGAGGACGCTTACAGAGACAGTAACTGTTCTGCTATCCCTTCAGCTCCTTCCCTCCCCACCCCCCCTAGCTTCTTTTCTCTCTTTTTTTTTTTTTTTCCTTATTTGCCAAAGAAAATGTGGCACACAAATTGGAGTAGCAATCACTTTGTCCACTCTTGACACGTACCCACATTTAGACATCGGCTCAGGAAAGTTAAGTTGCAAAGTGCTATTAAACAATAACAATTTAGGACTAATGGAAAGTGTATTAGTTGATAATGCTGGAAGGGCTTAAGCAGAATATGGTGATACAAGGTAGGGTTTAGGTCACTTGGGTTAACTCTCAATTTCTACTCTGTGCTTACTGATCAGGCAGTTATCAATGGTAAGGAAGCCCTTTCTAGTGTGACCTGAGTTATTTTACTCTCTGTTTGGCAGTGTTCTTTGCAAAGACAAGCCTGTATATTTGAAATTCACTTTCATTTTTCATATCTTATGAGCCAAGGCTAATAAACCTCAGTGCAATTTCCAACAACGTGGTTCTTCTATTTAGCTTTTTTTTTTAGTAGTTTTAACATTACTTTCAATTTTCTCTAATTAAGCAGCCTGATTGCCATTGTGTGAAGTAGCAAAGATATTCAGTAAGCTTTCACAGCCACATAAAGGAAAGTCTTATGTTTTATTTCATCTACAAATCTGAAGCATTTTTCTGAACTAGTCCATTATTCTTTGAAGCTATTCTGGACCACTGATTCCTAGCTCATCAAAATCAAGATTTTACTGGAGTGTTTTGCAGATTTACAGTAATACAAGTATGAACATTAGATCTGTCAGGATGTTAAATGTATCACTTCTTTGGAAAAAAATGGTGTACAAATATCCCTGTTCTGCATCTTTTGTTCCACAACAAAGATTTCTGGTGTTAACTGATCTTTGTACTTGATCTGGATCCCTCTGAAAAGCCCAGTTGCTTCCAATTGCAAATCAGAGGTGTTGACTCAGCCTCAATGTTCATCTGTCATACAGAGGCTAAAAGAAAACAATTTTTTTTTCCTTTTTTTTGATCAAGTGCAAGAGTAGATGCATGCAAATTTTTTAGTTGATGTGTTCATGAATTCCCCTCCCCCTCTTTTGATCCATCTTTGATCCTACCAAAGAATGTTGAATTTGAGCCAGACTTCTCTGGGAAATTGCCCCCTTGATGATGTTTGTCAGGAAAGGGTTTTCTACAGTGTTGTATCAGGGGAAAAGACTTTGTAATAGAGATGGGGAATAAGTAACATCAAAACCGCTGTGCAAAAAAAATTACATTATTGTTGTCTACACCATATATATTTGTAAGAATTTTTTCTGGTGATTCTGTCGAGGTTTTGTCATGTTTTCTATCAAATTGCACAATCCCTACATACAAATTAGTCTGATAAGGATTTTTTAAATCCTTATTTCCTGTATAAATTATGGAGAGGAGGGGATGCTGTTATTGGAAAGAGCCTGCGTAATCATCTGGATTGGGTCTCAGCCAGTGCATAGTGACTGTATTGTTCTTTCCTCTCTGTAATACACTATATCACCACAAGCCATGATGTGCCATTGCCAAACACTGGAGTTAGAGCTGAGGCTTAGTGCTCAAACCTTTAGTCAAAATTTGGAAAGGGACTGGGGAAAAGAGAGTACACATCCAGGAAGAACCTTGTTCAGATCAATATTTCTTTTGAACACCTGCACTGAGAACACTCTTTATAGAGTAGAAGGGATGCATGACTTCAAAACCAACATGTGTACAAAACATAGATTGAAAGAAGTGCTCCAGGGGCTTCAATGATCAGTGGGCACAAAGATTCTTTTGTCTCCAAAGTTGTGCCTGAGGAGCTATCTGTCACATAGAGGACTCCTCATATAGGCCACATAATGCTGGACTGGGCCCTTTGGGTGAATCATATCTGTTGGCATATGGATGCATGAGATAATCCCAAAGGAACTGTGGAGGTGACTATACATAGTGTAAACATCTACTGGAGCAACGGACCCTCTCCTAACTCCAGTGGAACTATGGGAAGGAAAGGATACTGCGGGCAACTATTAGATATTTTAAAAAAAAAAAAAAACCAACAAAACAAAAAACCCACAAAAAAACAACAACAAAAAACCCCAAACAAAACAAAAAAAAAAACACCACCCCAAAAAACCCTTTTATATGTTTGTCCCATGTCTGGTGATTCTAAAACCATGGCCTGGGAGAGTATTAGGTTGAGGCTGATCCCAGAAGTCCTGTATAATTGAAGCACGGTAAACTGCAGAACGAAGGATTGTAATGTGATTTCTACTTGAACATATCTAGAATGTAGTGACCTGAAAATGTAAGCATTTGTGATTTCAATTCAAAGAAATCTTGTCCACAGAGCACAGGCAGTGTGTCTCTTCTCTCCCTTCATTTTGGAAGAAGCTAGGATAGCAGTGTTCTAAGAAAAACAGCTAAATTGCAATAAGGAGGTATCTTTTAAAAAATGTTTTTCAGCCTATGGTCTGTGAATTGTACCTCAGAAACCTATGGTAGGTAAAGACAAAAAGCAAGTACTTTGCCTTGGGCTTAATTTTTGCTATTCAAAGGTCTGCATCTCCGCTGGAAAATATTTAGGGATCTGTGAACTGAAAACAGTTGAAAATCACTGACCTGAAAATATGTTCCCTTGTTTTCAGAAAACCACAAGACTGAGTTTGCAGAACGTTTCTGTATGGTGATGTTGATGCCTTCTCCCCCTACCCCCCATCCTACTAATGGATCTCATGGTCTGTAGCTAGAATATAGCCTTTGATTTCTTATTGTCAAAACCTTTTCTAATGAGATCTTTTTGCATTGAAAGATCGGCATGGAGCTTTCCTAGACTGCTTATACAATTCTTTGATGTACTGCAAATTTAAATGCAAATGAAAACTTAGATTAATTTGAAAAAAATCATGTTTTTCACTTTAATTTTAAATGGTCGGTCTTGCCAAAGAAATCTCCTATTATAATGAAGACGTCTTATAGTTCTGGGTCAAGGCTTATTTCTATTTACGCCTCCCCCAAAAAAATGTAAATAAAACTGAGATGTGTCTACACTAGAAATCATAATTATCCATGACAGTGCAGCCTACCTTTGGAAAACATGTACTACAGGCACAACATTCATATGTGTTACAGACCTCTGACCTTAAGCAGATGTCATTATTTTAGTCATATGGGCAAGCCAGAAGGAAAGGTCAGAGGTCATTCATATATACTTACATAGTAGTTCTCTATTGTATGCATACATGTGGCATTTTTGTTTGGAGGTTTGTAGGAAGAGGTTATCCCTAAGAGGTGGTTAGGTTGGGATTGGGGGATTGGGCTTTACTCTGACAGAAGATGGTGCTTTAAGGGATGTGGCATTGTTTTTTTGGTGTTTGGGATTCCCCTCCCCCCTTTGGTTTTTTTTCAGCGTGGAACATGTAGGAGGTTGCTGTTACCTAAATTATGCACTGAAATAGCTAGGGCTGCCCGGGGTGGACATCAGCACAGACTTTGTTTCCCTCAAAGTAACTGTCACCTTCATGAAATATGCTCATGTCTGATCATAGCCTTTGGCAGTAGTCTTCAGCAGGAAAACATTCTTCCAGTTCAGGCGACTGGGACTTGTATTCATTGCAGACCACACTTAATGCAGGCAGGGAAGCTGCAGCTCATGGAGTTAATTGTACTGCATTTTACTGGAGCGCTGCTGTGATATTTATGACCTTCCTCCTTTCCTTTATCTAAGACCATATCATTTTATTTTGTGATGTTGTCTGAAGCCACCAGGTTATCCAAATAACTTGCCAGCCTCAAAGCAAAACATCAAACCGTCCCCCTTTCCTAATGAGCCTTTCACCCTCCGCCACTACCACCACCAAGCTACCTTTTTTTTCTGGGAGGAAAAAAAGTCCCAACTTTGAATCATCTTGCAATTGCTAACACAGCAAACAGGTCTAATTAAAATACAAGGACAACTGAGTAATGAATTAAAGTCCACCCTGAAAGGAAATGGCTAGATGAGTTCCTGTGTGAAAATGCACCTTTTTCTTACATTATGTTGTATAAGGCGACTGTTTCATTTTAGCTGAGTAATTGAACGCTGGGCCAAATGCTTATGACACCGGGAGAGCACCACGAACTATGCTGAGAACTTCTCACAGTTAAGTCACAGACCTATTAAAGCTTAAGCAGCAGCTCGGTAACACTGCAATGCCATCTTAATAGTAAGAATAGACGCAGGGATTTCTGACAATTTACACCCATGAATTTATAGAAAAAAATTTGCTGCTTTCAGCTCTTCACGCAATGGCCAAAAGATACTTAAGAGGTTATGAGAGGCACTTCAACTGCATACTTGTCCACCCACTACAAAAGCACATACAGTGTCAATATAACCCCCAAAACACACATGAAAAAGTTTTCTGTATGAATGACCTCAGTGTTGAAGAGCATTCATGGATGAGTACAGTTCCAGCAGTCGGCGCGCCCTGTACAAAGTGTGGACCACTTCGTCCTCTGCAGTATGGTCCTTCTGGGCTCAGTGCTCAGGCAGAAGCCCAGGCAAGAATTGCCGAGCTGCCACCAAGCTGCAGCTGCTCCTCCAGTCTGTGCTTTTTGATGCTCTTCATAATAATAGGGAAGGGAAACCTGGCTCATTTGTAAAGGGGTTGTTACTTTGTTATATATATTTTATGGAGGAAAAAAAAAATCCCTAAAACTCTGAAAACTGTAGGAATTGGCCGCTCAATTTCTCCTTTTACCAAAACTCTCCTCTTTCTTGCTTTATCCACCCTCCTGTTGTGCAGTGAGGCTGGAAAGTACAAAAGCAAGTTAAGGGCAAACACTTGTACTGTCTGGATCTGTCCCAGGCCTTAAAGGAGCCAACCGAACTGTGTTGGGTTAAGACTTTTTTTATTGTACTCTTTGGCATAGTCCTGTAGGGCTGGATTCTGTAAGACTCAAAGCTGAGGATTTAGACACTGTTTTTCATTCTGATCTAAAAAAAATGACAGTGAAGGGGGTTAAGGAAAGCATGTAAAGCATGACAGTATGTTGACAGGTGTTACAAGAAGATTGACCAAGCTGAGCAAACCTCCCTGCAGGCCCAAGAACAGCACTGAGGGAATCCAGACTTGGCAGCAGCAGAGGTTAAAGTTTAAAGAAAAATAGATCAATTATAGAGAAGAGATGCAAGAGTTCACTTACAGTTGATAATATCTGGCATCTGTTTCCATCCACAGGTGGAAGGTTGCATAATTTGGCAAAAAGGTCATAGAACCATAGAATGGCTAGAGTTGGAAGGGACCTTGAAGATCATCTAGTTCCAACCCCCCTGTCATGGGCAGGGACACCTTCCACTAGACCAGGTTGCTCAAAGCCCCATCCAACCTGGCCTTGAACACTTCCAGGGATGGGACATCCACAGCTTCCCTGGGCAACGTGTTCCAATGTCTCACCACCCTCAGAGTAAAGAATTTCTTCCTAATATTTGATCTAAGTCTACCCTCTTTCAGTTTAAAACTGTTACCCCTCATCCTATCACTACACTCCCTGATAAAGACTCCCCCTAAAGATTCCTGTAGGCCCCATTTAAGACTGCGATGAGGTCTCCCTGCAGCCTTCTCTTTTCCAGGCTTTACAACTGTAGATGCACAGAAATAACCCCAGGCACTGTTTCTGTGTGGCACTAGACCACATCAAAATTCCACGGGGCATGACAATATTTAGATCAAAGCTTTAAAGCTGAAAGGGCATCCAAACCTTATTATATCTAAAAGAAAAAAAAAAAAAGTAACCCTTGTAAAAGATTTGGCCCACAGTTCCTTTGGGGGAAGGGGAAGATAACTTTTGAAAAAACTAGAGGTTTGCGTTGATTGAAAGTGGAAAATTTAGACTTGTGGGTTGGCAAAAGCCACTTTTAAAGGATGAAATTTCATTGTCCTTTTTTTATGGAGTGATAATTAGTAACCTGATATGAAAATGTCTTTTAGCTTCTTTGTATGATATGTGAGCATGTGCTGAGTTAGCTGTGGAGTGGTCAGCATTGCTAGTACTACTGGTATAAGTCGTTTAAGTCCCAGAACTTTTTGGGGCCAAAGTAAAATGTGTTTAAAAATCACTAATATTCTAAATGCCCATGTGCTTTCCAGCTCAAGCAGGTCAAGTTCTCAGTATCAAAGGAATAGAAGTTTAGGGCGTAGTTATGTTCTTTCATAAGTGCGTTAAGCATCACAGTTCCACCTAACAGAGAGGTCCATGAGTGGAGGGGAGCTTTTGACCTCCCAAGCCCCTCACTGATAAGAAACTGTCCCTCTGTCTCCAAGGTCCTTGTGAAGGAGAAGAAACTCATAACTGAGGGTTTGCTTAGGCATAGGGGTTTAGGACTCCGTTAAGTTTTTCTCGGTAGTTTGGCCTTTCAAGAGGATCTTGCTAGTTTGAGCTAGTAGAGTAGCAAATGGTTTTTGATGTAGAGGAAAAATAAAGAAACTTTAGGGGGCAAAACAGTAAGTTTAAATTGGATAGGTCCTTTTAATAGTTTGCAACTTTCAATTTTTGTGTTAGCCTTTACAAAGACACATCTCTGTACCAGTCTTGCAGGGACTGTGACATTCTTCTATAAAACAAACGTCAAAGTTGGAAGGATCAAAAAAGTGTAATTGACTTGAGTTCCAATTTTTTGCTGATGTCCAGACTATAACTGACTTTGCACTGACTCTGCAAGATGGGTATAAAATGTTGCTGTTATAAATTGGTGATGTTTTGCTCTCTTTTTGCATGTTACTTTGCAAAAGAGAGCAAAGCCAGCCAAGTTCTGTTATCTGTGCTGCCGGTAAGGAGCTTTTCACTCACTGAAGACAAATGCTGTAAAAGCTTTTGTGAATAGCATACACCGATCTGGTGGTAAACCCATCACAGGACTGAAGGAAAATGGTTTTCATACACGCTCTGGCACAGATGCCATTCTTTTCATGGAGAAGAGCACGGGGGATCTCTTGGCATGTGAATTTTGTGGATGCTGCACCTCTGAAGATTTCTCTCAATTCTGTAAAGCTCACAGGACAAGTTTTTTTCTAAAGGGGATTTATCACTGTTATCTACTAACTGCCTGTAAACACTGTGTACTTTAAATATTTTATAGCTACATGAAGGGATTGGCGCTCAAGGCACTATAGTTTTATGCAGCCTATCTGTCAAATAGCTATTAGACTTCCAGTTTCATAATATGCTTTACCTAGAAATGTGATTATCAGGACACACTTGTTATAGATAACTCCTTTACACCAGGAGGGGAAAGTGAATGTATAAATTAATTTCTAGTGTGTCTTTACGTGTTGGTCCCTTGTTTGTTGTTTGGGTCATCGAAACCTTTAGCAGTGCGTGAGAATAGTCTGATTTAATGACAAGAGCAAAGAACCAGCTCTCTGTTTTCCAAAGTTGCAGCAGATGTAGAGAATAAATTATAAACAAATTTCCAAACGTAATGTATAAATTTATAGCACTGACATCTTGATCTTGCATGAGAAATACAGCATATACATACTAAACAGAACAGTTCATGCTAACCAGATGCAGGGTCATCCATTAGCAATACTTTACCTGATTAGTATTGTTAATGGAAAGGCTTATACAGCCATTTCGTAAAAGCAGATCTGCTGTAGATCATGATTTTTTGTCAATAGAGTCATCAAGGCTATCATGGTTAAGACAGCCCAGCTAATAACCTACTAGAGAGAACTGGACAGAAAAATATACTGAGCAGTCAGTGAAACAGAGACCCACCCATTCATTTTTTCTTCCATGCGTAGCATTGCCCCCTGCACTGCTGCCTTTTCCATCATTTCACTTGGCAAGACGAATTATTTCAGCATCTTTCTTTACTCAACTTCTAATATATTCAGTGGCTTGATTGTGATAATTTATGATACTTTTGATTTTATATTCATCATGGTCTTGATAAATGAAAAGGTAGTACTGAAAGGTCATGTTTCTGGAACAGATGGAAGTACCGTAGTTACACCATAGATAATTTTAAAATGTGTAGATTAGGAAGCAAACAAAAATTAATCTTCTCCCTTGGAAAAGAGTGATCCCAAGAATGGAATATCCTGCGTTAACTCTGCAGATGACCTATCTAATATTTTAATTTTGTACAATACACTTCTGTTGTTTGTTTTAGTATTTCTGACAACAACCACAGTATTTAATGATCTGTCTTCATTATAAATGCTATGTTTAGATATTCACAATTCAGCAGAATTTTAATCAATTAGAGTTTGTTTGGAAATCAGTTCAAACACGTAATATTTGGTTTAGAGTAATCTATAGTAGTTTTGAGTTTCTTTTGGAAGCCACTGTTACAGTGATAGGGTGGATTTCTTGTTTATTTTGAATAACCTGGAAAAAAAAAAATCTTCTGTTTAGAGGTAAGATACATGTTTTTAAATAAAACAGGTTTTTCTAAGCTATTTGCCTAGCTCTGAGGCGAAAACATTTCTTTTTCATTTAAGATACCGATATGTTTAAAAAGCTGTTATGAGCTTACATTCATTGGAAAATAATCCTAAAACAAGTGAGGACCAGCTATGTCTTGCGTGCATGGTAACAAACACATGAAGTAGCAGAGCTATCACAGAGCAGTGAAATCACAGCACTTTTGTGGGTATTGATTACCATCCCTGCGCTGTACTGTGTTTGCAGCTCCCATGTCAAAGCCCAGCAGCAGGAAGTCACCTCTGTGTTGCCATGGTTGTGGAGCTGCACCATTAACTTGGAAGATCTTCTCAAACCAACCTCGTTCCTTCCCTGTTTTCATGGATAAGTTAAAGATTAATGAAAACTTTGGAAATATTTTAGATTTTCTATACTTCCTCCTAAGACAAGGTGATTTTGGTTAACATGTGGTTATATTAGGTGACTGCATTTCTTTTCCTAAAATTATAATTCAGTTTACCTACTTACATTTCTTTTAAATTTCCTTTCAAGTAACAAAGACTTCCCCCCAGTATTTGATGGGGGTTTTTTTCTATATTTACTATTGGTTTTCCCTTGCATATACTTCATTTAATTTGTTCTTGTCTTACTAACTTTGCTTCTATTTCTTTAATTCTTTGTCCTTTTCTTTATTTCCACATCTTCCTTATTTTTGCCGTTCTATTTTTTCTCTCCGTGTTTCACTTCCCTAGATTGGATACAAGACTTTGTACCACGCTCTAGGTCTGTGTGAATCTGTCCCTCCCTGTTCATCTGTTTGTCTCCTTCACCCCTTAGATAGGGATAAGGAGTAAAACCTGAAACACCTGAACAAAGGTTTTCTGACAGTAAATGCCTTCAGTGAAGGCAGGAATTTGTACAAGATGTAGAAGCCAGACTGCAGAAGGTCAAAATTGGAAATGGATAATTTTAAACAGTATTTGTAAAAATGCTTGTGGGAAGGAGAGATCCAACCAGTTGCCATGCTTTGTAATGATGCAGAAGAACAAGTCAGTTGAGGATGAAAAAAGTGGGAAAAGGAGATGATCTGCAGCTACGTGTACAGGGGCAAAGAAAGCAAATAAATGCAAGAGTAAACTGAGAAGAGGCAAAAAGTAATCAGCATTCATGACCTGGAAATCACAGGGATTTCCAGTGACAGGGAATGGGGAGGGGGAGTTAATGCTTTGTTTTGGCTGAGACCAGAGGAAGATAGAAGGCTGTTATGGCCGCAAGAGGGAACATGTTACTGCTTAGTTGGACCAAAGTAAAATGAAAGGTTGGTCTGGCAGGGTGGCAGAATTGAATCAGTGCTCTTGGCTGAATGAAGATAGGAGGGTAATGAAGTGTCTAACTGAAGGAGTGGAAGACCAAGTCATCAAAAATTAGTTCATTTAGTTGTGAAGAAGGGAAGGAAGGAGTTGGTGGATCGTAGATGACAGCAATGTGCAGGGGAGATGCAAGTAGAACTGGATGTGACACTAAATAAACCTAAAATAAAATAATTGAACAAAACTCCAGACTAGAGAATATTTGGGAAAGGTAGCTAGGAAAGTCCAATATCCCCATGACCATCTGAGCAGAGGTAGGGAGAGTGGTAGGGAGAAGGAGAAGTTACTCAGAAAGTGTAGCTAAAGGAGTAATTTCAGAATAAAGCATCTTGATCTTTGAGGGAATGGTGGAAAGGGGAATTGTGAGGAAGCTGTGGCTGGTTATGGCCGTTTTAAATACAGTTTCAGACAAAATAAAAGCAGAGACAGAGGGAAAGCAAGAGGCTGAAAGATCAGGTGTGCAAGTAGGAGTAATGTTACTAAAGGCCTTGAGGTAGGGCCAAAACTAGGGTGGGAAGTAGAAGGTGGACATGGCAGGAAGGTTACTCCTAGGGCAGGACAGTGGGGATGTGGGTTCACAGGGTTGCTGAGAGCAGGAAATGAAGAGAGAATAAACAAAGATGGTTAGACTTAGAATATAGGAGCCCAAAAGAAGTTAAAATAACAGAAGAAAGCAAAGGGAAAGAGCAAACGGAGCTAGTGTAAGGAAAGGATAAAGGAGATAGATGCTATGAGACAGTAAGGGGTGGGGTGAGAACCCTAGGAGAACAGCAGATGGTCTGTTTTTTTTAAAAAAAAAAACAAACAACAACAAAAAACCCAAACCAACCAAACAAAAACCCCCAAACCCTAACAAAATAAAACTACAACAACAAAACTCCTGAATGACACCCAAGGAATTCATGGACTTAATGCACCTTCAAGAAAAATCTCATGAACAGTTAGGAAATCGTAGTCAAATGGTTGAAATGTTGTAAATATTTGTAAACTGTATGGCTGGTTCCTTAGATGCTGTAAACTAAAATGTAGCTCTCCACTGAATTTTTAACCCATCACAGCTCTGTGTTACCAGAGTGTGAGGGCCTTGCTAGAGCTTTAAAACTGAAAAGCAGCAAACCCAAGTTTATATGCTGCAGAAGATGTGCACAGTAATGGACTTAAATTCCTACACAAATACCTTTTGTATCTAGTACCTCTCGTATCTAGTATCTTTTGTGTCTTTTCTGCATTTAGTTTCCTATCTGAACATTTGCAACCGTAGTGCCCAAATGGATTCTCTGAAAAACTCCCTACATGATGAGAATTTTACATACTTATGGAGTGTCACCTTGCATTTGGAGTTACCTAAGATCTAATCAATGGGACGCAGCTGACTTTCAAGTTATCTAGTTATAATCGAATCAGTATATATCAGCTTGGTCAGAACAATGTAAAATTGTAGCAACTGGTGTGCTTTCAGTGACTACTCTCTGAATTTGCACCAGTATCCTTCAGCACAGAATCCAGCCACTTGGTCTGCATGAATATAGGTAGGAGAAGAGTTGTTCTCAGTGAATTAATTACTTATTCCTTGCTAGGAGCACTCAAATAGTAAGTTTCTCTATGTCTTTGTATTGTAAGCATAAGGGACTGAAAGTAACACAGCAGTCATCTATGCCAAATTATATACAGAGTACGGCATAATAGCAGTGACACCAATGCATTCTCTAATGTCTGCTTAAACGTCCTGATGCCATATTTGACTTAAAAGGGATTGTTGTTGTCACTGGGAATGACAACTGTGCACTTCCCCTCCCTACCCAGCAACTTGACTGAATAAGCTATTGAACAGACTATGTTCTAAGTGGCCATATTTTATATTAAAATTTGATTAAATTCATTCTGTAGGCCACTTCAATGTGAATCATAATTATATTATTCTGCCAGTAACTGAGGTAATATGATAAGAAGAATGTCACATTCTGTGGACTGCTTTTAATGGAGTATATATTACAGCTCAGCACTTGCCATGTTCAGCAGTCCTCACTTACGAAAGGAATTTAGAACTAAATGGCAGCTTAGAACTGTAAAACTTGGTGGGTCGAACTCTTCCTGCTTGTGGATAAGCTTCACTGGGTGTAATGGAAATCAGTGCAAGATGAAAGTCCGATGCAGGATTTGAAAAGAAGTGAGGGTGGTGATGAAACTTCCTCGTATTATTAAACATTTTTCATATACATTCTTCATAATTGCAAGGCAAGTGGGGCACTGTACTGTCTTGGTTGACCTCCTCTGTGACTTATTTTCAGCTCATCTCCTTCAGTAGATGAGAATGGACGTGGCTCTCTGTGGCAATTTGTTTTACTGCAGCAGAGCTAGCAATAACGGTTCATAGCCTTCCCTTAGAGAATTCAGCTCCTCATGTACTGGCATTGCTGTGTGGTTTTGTGGTTTCAGCCATCTAATGTAGTTTTGCTTTTAATGAGTGCCACTAAAAGAACAAAAGAGGAAAGATCTTGATGAGGCAACTAAACAACTAAGAACAAGGTAAGCAGTCAGCACCTGCATGTCAGGTTAAAGAATACAGTTTCCAAATAGGCATTGTGTGTTGTGGCTTCTCCACACTGCAGGTTTTAGTAATGTATTTTAAAATAATGATTTGCAGTTGCTTATTTGGTGCCAAACGGCCTAAAAATCACATCTACGTACAGTTGTAAGAAAATGGAGCCTTAAAAAATAAACACTGTGGGAAAATGGATTGAATTATAGTGAATCAACTGCTTCAAATGAGTAGTAGGGTTGTTGCTGATGCCAGTTTTAGTTTCCTTTACTATGCTACTGTTTCTGGGAGGTCATTTTGTCTTAGTTCTCTCCACACTGATGTTCTCTTTTCCTTAATCATATCTGACAAGATACCCATCGTACAAGCATTCTGAGACAAACTTCCAAGAACAAAGGGTTTGTGCTCGGTAGCCGGAGAAGAGCTGCTGAAGTCCGCTGTGATTAGGCTGTGATGGCTGAGACACTAGAAGTAACTAGGGAGGCTGGTGGTGTGCTTCCCAACTGAAGACCTTGATTTTCTATATGTTACCAACCAATGTGCCTGGCTCCTCTTTGGGGCTGGGAACTGCACATGCAAAAATTAACAGCTATGCTTTGATGCAAAAAGTAGTATGACTCCTTTTCTCCCTCCTCCTCCCCAGCTAAGCATGCTAAAAGTGTCAAGGAAAAAGAAAAAAATAAATTAGTGATCTTGTCCTGCTAAGCCTTGAAACAGCATTGGATCAGCGGCTGACTTTGGCCAAGTTCTCTTGTAAAAACACCCCTCGGCAACATTGCAACATGTGAATAAACAATAAGTGTCATTCTAATAACAACACAAAGGTCAAACATAAAAATAAATAAAAGCAAGGATGAAAATTGCTGACCTTGAGGCCCAGTCCTCAATCCCAGAAGTCAAGGGACTTTTCAGCGTATTTTGAAGCAAGCAGTATGTCAGACACTGACTGGGATTAGTATTTTTCCTTGTCCCACTCGTATTTACTCTCAATGCCACGTTACAGTGGTCACTGTTTACACCGTGATCAGACATTAGTAGCTCTACTAGATGTGGGTCTTCTTTCACTGATACTGGGAGTGCAAATTTTTAGTTCCAGTGAGTTTTATTTTCACCTCAGCAGCAGATTCAACTTTCGCAATAATGAAATTGTTTCATCGTGTTAGCCGGTGCCTCACGTGGCTGTGTCTCTTCTCGTTGGGCTAGGCTCTAAATTCAGGATGTCACTGAATTCATTAATACATGGAAATGATTCATTTAAGGGAGGTTTCTTTCCCCTCTGTACATGCTTGCTAATTAGCAGATGAATTTTGATGTTCTAATTGATCTGCGGCAGAGAGACAGCTGTGCGCCCCAGCTGTCCTCCGCTCCGGTGGGCCTCCTCTGCAGAATGGAGGGAGCAGCCCCGCTTCTGACAAATTGATTTAAGTAGAGTGCGCTGCCTGGGGGGAATTGTCCACCACCACGCTGTCGCCGCAGATGACTGCAGCCTTTGCGGACTGCAAACACGGGAGCGCTGTAATTGCCCAACAATGTCCTTTCCGTTGCCTCGCTGAAATTCAATTTTTCATGCCTCACCAAGCTCTCCAGTCCCCCTCCTGCCCCTGGTGTGGAAATACTGTATTCTGCCTGACTGCCATTTCAGGAAAAAATTCAGGCGCTTGAGAAGGGGGTTTTAAACTGTATTTAGTATGCTAATAGTGACTAAATGTGCTCACTCAGTCACATATCAAAGTATTTGCGTTTAATTCATAGGGAAGTATTCTCTAATTATATTGTATTTAGCAGGTAGTCATTACTATGAACCTTTTAACAGTAATGCTAGCGCATCACCATTCTTCCACGTGACGCACCACATGTAGAATGATGGCTGTGGTGTTCTTTAAACATTTGCTCTTTCAATTGCAAGTATGAGTTTTTAAGGCTTCATGTCCAGTTATGCCCCATTTTGTCAAACCTGGTAAATACTTGCATGTAACAGGTGTCTTTCCACAAAAATGACAACTGTGGCCCCAGAAAGTACAAATATCTAATTAATCTTTCATGTCACCCTCCCTCATGAATGGATTTCCAAGCTGTGCACTGCATCATCGCCACTTTCTGGAGGCCATTGATTTGGCCTGAATATACCTCTGGGGAAAAAAAGGCACTACAAGAGGTGCATTCATGAATTCTAATGTGTGCCACACCATTACCTTTCTGCATATCTGATAGATAACCAAGCACATCCAACACATTTATGGGTGTGCAGATTTATAGACTACTAATAAGTAGCAGCTGTTCTGGAGGCCCACAACTTTTGCCTGCAGAGGACATACATACATCCTGAGAAATGACTACCTATCACATTTGCAGAAATGTAATGTCACATTATTATTATTATTATTAATTTATTTCCCTCTACGCTCCTCTTTGTATTAAGTGTGTGCGAGTGACAGGCAGTCAGCAGAAAGGAAAAAAGATACGGGATTATATCATCGCTTGTTGAGGCAAAAACAAGGTATATAAATATGCAAGTATTAAGCCATAAGGCTGCTAGCAATTTTGTCAAACTGACCATATGTTCAAAGGTAAATGACAGCCACTTTAATTTTTCAGCAAACTACCTTTCTGTATTACACTGTTATAATCCCAAAGAGCAGTTGAAAGGATATTGAGGGGCAGGGGGGACGGGGCAGGATGGGGCAGGGAAGTCAGGATTCCATCAGTCTTGTACACCACTGTTCTCCACCCCTGCAGACAGGAACAGAACAATACAGGTTAAGCTTAAGCAAATAGTATTTAGGTAAATGTGACTTCCTTGATGTAAGCCAGATAATTTCCTTAATTGGCAGAGCTTTTCTCAAAATTCCTGTTACAATTCACATGTCTTCAGAATAAATACTTCTCTCTTAGGGTCAGCCCTTGTACCACATGTTGCCATGATGGCTATTTTCATCCTTCAACAGCCTGTCTTGTTTTCTTTGTTATATTTCCAGTGAGATATAATGTAAGCAATTAGGCATTTTCCCCTCAGAGAATGACAGAAGCATATATTGCATAATGAGTAATGTGTTTTGTGGTTAAAAATAGTGCTTATTGCTCATTTTATTTCATTTTAGAGCAGCAGCTGAATATTTACTGAGTACTACTTGGTGATGTTACATGAGATTCACAGGCTGAGGAAGCAACCTGAACTCTTCTAATCTTTGGTAGGATGTAAGAAAGCGATGCCCAGTGGACCGTCACTAGTAGGACTGGATTATGCTGGCCATATTTCAAGCCCCTAATGGGGAGAAGGGTATACCTAGGGACTAAGTGTGCGTCCCATCACTGGGTGTTGCAGCCACACGGGGTGTAGAAGAATGTGTGCTCTCCTGACATGCCTGGCATCTCTAAAATGAGATTGCTCCTTAGGGACTTCTGTGCCAGTGATTGTGCCTGTGGGTGGTTGCAAGTCATGGTTGCTGCTCCGCTGGAGTGGGAACAGGATGAATGTTGTACCTGCTCACCTTTGTCCAGTCATCTTCTGCAGGGCAGTACCTTGCTAACCTGCCTGTAGCTTCCTACCAGCTGTACAGCTACGGCTGGTAATAGCAAGCAACAGGCTACAATAGATGGAGAAATCAAAAGGCCGTGTCTCTTCTCCAAATGCAAAACCACGTTGTGAGGCGAGTCCTTTTCATCCCAGCAAGGCATGAATGTACAAGGCTGAGGCACCCTTTGGCACATGGCTCAGGTCAAAAAGTTCTCACACTCTGATCATGTCTGGCTGTACGGGTGCCCATCAGGCACATTCACTGACTCAAGGTCTTTGCATTACAAGGTGTTACTTGTTGCAGAAAGTACTGCAGGTCGTGGGGCTTCCATGGAGGGTCAGATGTTGACCTTGCTTAACATGCAACTCTGTCTTTTTCATTGCGTTACCTCAGAGGGGAAAGCATCTTGTTAATCCCCTTTTGTCGTTAACGCTGTGAGCGGATGCCCTCTAGACTCTTCAGCCCATATTCTAGATTCTATCCCTGGGAAAAGCCGGTTCTTCCCTCGCTTCAACCTGTTGGGGTAAAAAGCCAGCAGCTACCTCTGTCTGCTTCCAAATCTCCCTTTGCTCAAAAGCATTAATACTAACCAACAAGGTAGGCTGTTTCAGAGGAATGCTGTTGAAACGCTGGGAGGGGGTTGACCACCTTAAGGATTAATTTGCTGGGCTGGGATTTTTCCCCCACCAAGATGATTTACATTGAACATTTTAAGCTGTCACCTCGCCTATGAGGTGCTACTTTACCAGCAGCTTCTAAGGCAAAGTACTAAACGCTGCCCATCTTCTCATACATCTACACCATAATGTTTAGCTGTTGTGATTCAGAGAAGTGTTTGTTCCAACTTACATTGTAAAGTACCATTTTGTGCTGCCTGTATTTAGTTTTGTTTCCTAAGAAGCAAATAGAATGCTAAAGGTACATCTGCAATACAGCCTCCACAGTACGTTATCACAGCTAAGACATTAAGGAACTGCTACTTCAAACTTGCAAATGAGTACAGACACCAAAGAGAATGCAGTGCTTAGCTCTTTTATTTTGACCACTGTAATGCAATTACTTATAGTAATCTTTCATTGTATTTCCATGACTAGCAAAGACAGAGATCTAATTGTGTCTCTAGCTGTTGCTACTGCAAATTACCTTTTAAATCATATTAACATCCATACTTGATCTTCCTACTGCTTTTGACACGTAAATCACAAGATACTGTTAAATTACTCAGCAAGAATGACTGGCTCAGGTTGTATCTAAGCCACAGCAGAGAAATGTATCTGGTGTGAGTGATTTGAGGGAACTGGAAGACGCAGTGACCCCTTTTCTCTGGGAAGGCACTTGACGTTCATTTTTCAAAGCATTGTAAGTTCTGTGCAGCATTCTACTCTAGCTGGTATTTCAATACCAAGATGCTAGGAATAGTCAGAAATTAATTATTCTACGTCTGGCTGTCCGAGAAGCTATGCTTCCTTTTCTTTGGAATGGATCTAGCAGTAGCGATGAACACGTTCTGCACAACCAGGCTGGATTATTGTAACTCACTGAAGCTGAAGATAAAAGCTCCATAGAAACTTCAACTACTGCAGAGCGCAGCAGCCTACCTCATTAATAGGGATAGCGCTGTGAACACATAGTGCCGATGCTGTGCATCATCAGCTGGCATCCCATTTGCTTCAGCAGCCAACTGTGGGCTCACTCAATGTATAAGGTCATCGAAGTACTGGTATGGATGCTGTTCTGTCTACAGATTGCTACACTAGCTTTATGTCTCTGGTACTGTGCTGCTGATCGTGTGCGGAATGAAACTCCCTGGAACTGGACAGAGGCAATTTCGGGCCAAAGACCTTTTCCTGAATCTCAGAGGCAGCTACTAAAAAAGGTTTCATCTCAGACAGTTTATAAGCTTCATGTTCTTTTGAAGGAATCCTGCAGTGACAGAAGAGACATTTAAAGATGTGTGTGTCAGAAAGGAAGGATACTGAAACTTGGGAACAGAAGAGTCCACCCTGGAGAAGTGTGTGAACTTCCAATACTGAAATTGCCATTCTAATAATGCAGCAAAAGGTGTTACAGGAATGTCTTAGCTAGTGCTTTACTGATAAATACATCATAATATACTGTGGGTAGATCTCAGCCTTGCTGTCAGGATAGGCATTAAGAGGTCATTTGGCTTCTTTATGTAGCCAGGTTCCTACAAGAGCAGCAGCCTGCTCCCCACAGACCACAGAGAGCTGTTGTCCATGCAATGGTTTGAGAAGGCTTGGAAGGCCAAGGCAGAGGGTGGGAGGAATGGCCAGAGGTAGCTACAGAAGCACCAGGAAGGTGGCCCTAAGAAACAGCAGAGGGCTTTTGGACGATGTGCTGACAAATGGACTTGTGAAGAAAGTATATTGTTCGACTCCTCCTGCACGCAGGAAGATGGAAGTTTTGTTGTGCAGCCCTGTGTTCTCAGTCTCAGAAATACCAGACTGTAGGGCTGAGAAGCTGTGAGAGTGACTCCTCTGGGCCATTGGGTGGGAGCGCTGGGCCCTGCCAGCCCCTCTTGTTCAGCTGAGGTGGGAAGTCGTGCTACAGAGGGAAGGGGCTCATCTCTTCCTCTCTGCTGTGTAGACAACCACAGTTCTTACGCTGCGTCTGCTAGAAGGGGTCTCTAAAGGTCACCGAGTTCCACTAGGATGGAAAATTATTTATAGTTATGTTATCTCTTACGGGATTTTTTCTTAAAAATCTGCAGCAAAGTGGATTGCATCCAGTAGTCCGCTTCCATGCTTAGTGGTCCTTTTAGTTAGAAGGTTTTTCCTCTTATTAATGTGAATCACAGATTTGGGTTTTTTTTAATTGCATGTTAAACCTATATTTTTTTTTGTCCAGACATGGAGAAAAACAGCAATGTCCTCATTTACAAGAACGTTTTCCTTTCAGAAAACTCTTCTCTTTTACCAAGGCTAGGAAACTCCACCTTTCAGTCTCTCCTTCCTGGTCAGAACTTTAGTACCTCCCTTAATTATGTTGCTTTCTTCTAGATTCTGTCCAATTTCTCCACGCTTCCCCCAAGTGCAATGGTCCAAACACCACCTGGGGCCTCCTCAGGGCTGAGCGGAGAACAATAATTGCTTCTTGTCTTTTGCATATAGCACTTCTGCTAATATATCACAGAATGAGATTTGTGTGTCCTCCCCCCCAATCCAAACAGCCTTATGCAAGTCATAATTCATTGTGGGTCATCGATCCCTGGATGAGGGTTGTGGGTTTTGGTTTTTTGGGGATTTCTTTTTGTTTTGTAGTTATACCCCATTGTGTATCTCATGTATTTTGTACCAAAAGTTAAGGTGTCTGCATCAACATACATCTGATTTCATCATGAACTTTTCGTCATAGAATCGTTTAGGTTGGAAAAGACCTTTAAGGTCATCTAGTCTAACCATTGACCCTACTTTTACCAGGTCTGCCACTAAACCATGTCTCTAAGCATCACATCTGCACGACTTTTGAACACATCTAGGGGTGGTGACTCAACCACCTCCCTGGGCAGCCTGTTCCAATGTTTGATAACTCTTTCAGTGAAAAATTTTTTCCTAATATCCAGCCTAAATCTCCCCTGGCGCAACTTGAACCCATTTCCTCTTGTCCTAAATGGAAGTAGTCCTCTGAATTTTGGTGTATTGTTAAGGTCAGAAAGGAACATCAATTATTCTTTATAAGGTACAGTGGTCTTAATGTGATGACTGACACGGTCATTACAGCATTTGGCTTTAAAGTTGGTGAGAAGGATTGATTCTGCTGTTTTGTGCAGACATCTATGGTACATATTAGTACAGTAGAAATAAATGAGGGTCAGCTGTTGTTTTCCATATGAAGCCAACTGTGTAACGAGTCAGAAAGCTTCGCAGAGGCCAAAGCAAATTCTGTGAGTTTCCTTCCAAAATAAGTGTCATGCACTGCAATGCACGACATGTCTTCCTCTGACCTAGGACACCTTGCTTTTAGCAGCATTCAGCTCTGCAATTTATACAGGCATTCATATTTCACTTTCTCCAGTTAATCCTAATAACCAGCTTTTAGAAGAACATGACAGCATAACATATGGGTGGTAAAACTGCTCATGAACCATAATAACATGGCCAAAAAAAGATTAGAGAGATAGATGCACTATGCTTATTGTGACATTCGCTGATTAGGAGGTATAGCTACTTATTATAGCCATTACCTTGGTGACTTGGAAGCAGACTGAAGCTGTTATTTGAAAAACAGGTTATAGGTCCAAATTTAAAACAACTGTGTACTTACAACATGTAAGAGATATAATTATGTTTGCAATTCCATTCTTCAGTGTGCAGATGGTAATTTTGTTCATTTATGGTTACACACTGATAATGTTTTCTGTAGAACCGGCGTTGGCAGGATTAAGTGTGTGTTAACACTAAGTAGGCAGTCTGTAATATATGGTTATCATTTTGTTGATAGGGTTCTGGTGCGATGAAAAGCAACCAGAAACACGAGTTCAAATACTGATTCTTTACTGTAGCACCAAGACAGGCTTCCTCTGTGTGTGTGTTCTTGCATCTTGTTACTTTTTTTTTGTGTGTGAAGAGTTTTTTTTCTTTTTTTCACCTCATTTGGAAACTTTTATGGTGGCTTCATTTTCCCTGTAAGCAGTAGATTTGGGCATCTGCAGGTTTGCACCTTTAGGAATAAAATTCAGTTTCCACTCAAAGTAATTTCAAGTTTTCTGTTGGTTTTTAGGGGGTTATATATTAGTATATGCTTATGGATTTGTATATGAAAGAGACATAAAGAAAAAACATCTATTAAAGATTGATTTCATATTTTCTCAAAGAGTTATTCAACAGATGTTTGAGGGCAGTTAACAGAAAATTTTCAACAGCTACTCCACTTTTCGAGACCCAAAGGGAAACAGATAAATATGCAGATCAAGCCTGTAAAGTGCTTTTAAGATACTGGAGTTAGGTGTTAGAGAATCACGGTACAGTACAGCTGGTTCATTATTCAGGTTTCCCAGTTTTAGAATTGTGTTGCACACTTATTTTGTTACAATTTAACTAAATAGGCATAAAGGAGGAAAAATGTAGTCATGTATCAAGCTCAAGATCCATAATAAACATTCTCTTATTGTTACTTGTTATTGAGGTAGTACAGTGAGTTTTGCAGTGTATTAAGGGAAAGGGGCATAGTACAATACACTATATATAATAATACATATACATATAATATATTGCATACTATATAAGTTATATGCAAGTATATATATAAAAGTAGACTGTGTATTATATCTATGTATATATGTTTATATGTAAAAATTCTGTATAAATATGCACAGAATTTGTGACAGAAAATACAGATGCCATAAAATGTATTGTCTAAGAATGGCAAAAATGGGTTGAATTCTCAAAATAAATGAAAAAGCTCAGTCTAGGATGTGAGATTATGCTTTAGCAACTCAAAGAAGATTTTGCCAAAAGTGTCATAGCACCCAGAGCCATTTAAAGCAAACATGATTAAAAGGAGACCTCATTTGCCATCAAGAAAAGCCCTGACTGGTTTCTGTTCTCCTATTGTCTTTTTTTTTTTT
>VYXH01000055.1:21098-121090 GCA_013397275.1 Burhinus bistriatus | reverse complement strand
TTTTTTTTTTTTTTTGCTTGTCTCGTCTTTATCAGTAATTTTCTGAAAGTGGCATTATGGTTAAATGAATGTGTTTTATCTCAATTTTCCATGGTTGTGGGAGGAGATAGTTACTCACAGAACCCTTTTTATGCTATTAGGATCTTCCCTTTTTCCTGTAACTTGTGGGATGCAGCACTGATGTGAACGGACCTTCCTACGTGTGAGGCTGTGAGTGGCACTTCAAGAAAATACACTCTAGCAATTGCATTGCACACAAATGTGTTTAGTAATGTGTGCACAATGTTTAGTAATCTGTGGCTTGGGAGACAGAGAATAACCTGTTTCTTTCCTGCTGTCCACTCTCACTTTTCTCGTCTCTGAAGACGATAAGCCTGCCAAGGCAAGGATAACATCTTTGTTCTGTAAAGAACCGAGCACAGTTGTTGGCAATGTAAACGCAAGGAATATTAAATATCACTAATGTTAGCATGAGCGATGTATTCAGTATATAACCAAAACTAATTGTTTCAGAGATTCAAATGGTTACTGTGATTTCAAAAGAATATGTGGTTGTTTATGGGACATCAGGCTCTTTGACTCCTCCATTCCAGGTGTGTTAGTAAGTCCTGTAACAGGTATATTAACACCAATCTATGACATTCTTCCTAGTTGTTAACCATTCCACTGAGAGTATGTTTGGGTGCCTTACGTACAGATTTAAGTAATTCAGTAGGTTGGAGACATGAATGGAGATCGTTGTGGTAGTCATGGATTCTCTCATTGCGCAGTGCCATTTTAACATCTAGAAGATAATTTGGCTCTGATTTTTATATTTTTTTTTTAATAAGCCAGCATAAATTGAACTATCTGTTAGTCAAAAAAATCCAGCAAGCAACCTGAAATAACATCCTGGCGGAAAAACAAATGTATTTTTAAGGAAAAGAATGTTTGTTAATTTAATCACTGTTTAAATCCACTGTGGTTAAACATTTGAGTATGATCAGTAGGCCACAAACATACATATATTTTCTGGTCTGTAAATAGACTTGTCTTTCCCTGCCCCTTGGCAATCTAATTATTGACGAAAGGCTGTTGATACTTCCTGAAATTGTTACAGCTCTGGGCAAATACTCTAATACAATTCCCATTCTTCCACCAAGCAGCAAGATGTCTGTCCTGTATTTAGCCCCCGTAGGGTTACAGCTTTAGACATGTGTCCTTAAACATATATTACAAATACCCCATATCTTTTCTTCTTCTCATTCCATCCTAGAGTCTCCTAGTAGCCAAGACACCTACCTGCCTGGCTTGCAGGCTACCCTGCAAAGTAGCATTTTTGGAAGGCATAAGCCGCAGTCCTCCTAGCTGGTTCTCATGCCTTTTTGCTCTTCTCAGTCCACCGGTCTTCCCAGCTTAGAGCCATAAATAATGCTTTTTTCCTGCCCTTCTGCTCCTCCCTCCTTGTTGCCTCTTTCTGTAATAGCAAGGTCTTTTTTTCAGACTAGATGTTCAAACGTGTGGCTGGCTAGGACTTAGATTGCAGAGAAGAAGGATGTGGCCTGAAAAAAAAATACAGATTCTGATAATCTGTTTTCAGACCGTCAAAAGAGATATGGCTGACTTTGACGCAGTCAGCAAAAGTGGCTTTGACAGCCTCTGGGGCCTGAAAATGTTCCCTGAGAAATACTGATGACTGATTATTAAAAGAAAAGATGAATTTCATGAGACAGTTCCCTCTCCCCCTCCAACTATCAGGAGCAGATATATTGTGAACATATTTCCCCTGGATTTTTATGCAGAAAAAAAATGATGTAATTCTGGAGTTTTCCCTGACATGTTTATTTCTCATATAATCATTAGCAACCATCTTTTATACAGTAAGTTGCTTTGTATGGCAGCAAAAGGGAAATAGTGGAAAGCAGTTTCTCAGATACTTCCTTAGTGATTAGCCACTCGCTAATAATGTCATTTTTTACTGTGATTTATCAATGCTAACTCTGTGAATAAAATTTTAAATACTGTTGGCAACTGATCTGAATTGTGTGTTAGTGACCAGATAACGTAGGTAACCTGATATAGGTAACATATTCAGTTAGCAGGCATATACCTATTCCATGTACCACCTAGGAATGCAAGCTCTGCCTTTGCTGCAAATGCTGTCTAATAAGTGGGGCTTTGCAAGCAGAGTCATAGGAAAAAGTGCTGGAAGGCACCTCAAAAGGTCATCTAGTGAAGACCTGCTGCCATAAGGGTCAGCTTTCCTTAATCATACCCTGAAGGTCATCACGTTCCAGTTTGTTTGCAGAACTTGCTCCCTGCTGTGGTCTACAGTTTGTTGCCGTTATGAAGAGTATTGGAGTTGCAATCCCTCTCGGCCGGGTTTTTTTTTTTGTTTTTTTTTTTTTTTTTTTTTTTGTACAACAGTGAGAACCCACTCTGCAGCTATGGCAAGAAGGTGCAAGGAGAGGGACAGTTGCCTGGATGCCTGGATACATCAGACCAGGCTTGGATTTACTGGGGAAAAGAAGCAGATGAAGTTTTGGGAGTTCACAGGTTTGGATTTACTGTGTCTTGTAACAGGAAAATGCTTTTCCCCCCATTTCACAGACCTGGCCTGAGCAGTTGTCTCATGCCTGTTTACAGCTTCACACATGAGAACCAATACCTCAAACTCTACCTGCTGAGCAGTAGGCAGCCCAATGCAGACCTCAAAGCACTAGGTATGGTCAATTAGCACATTGCTGTGCTCCTCATTACTGGAAAGGTGAAGACTTTCTGCCAGAGCCTCACTGTTACAGGAGGTGGTGAAGCCCTGGAGGGTGAGTGTCTCCGGATGGAAAAGGCTCATTTCCTGCTCAGGTGCATGTGCTGTGAAGTTGTCTGAACTACTGATATAATATGATCATCTACCAGCAGGAGGGTGGGGAAGGAGGAAGAAAAAAATCGATACACTACAAAGCAGCAGATGGGACATAACCTGCTTTCCCTCAGTCAGGAAGACTGGTGGAGACTCTTGAAGTGGGGGGCTGCTGTACGGTGGGGAGGAGGGCAGAGCACTGTGTTGCACAAGTGCAGTTCTTCAGGCTTTGTGGCTTAGCCTCAGAGAGGTAGCACCCTCCTCCCTCCTAATGCGCCTTAGCCGTGGGTGGTCATAGCTAAACCCAAGGAGTTGTCCTCTCTGCATTGTGGTGCCTACAGGCGCTCTGTGGATTAGGACTGTGTAGTGCTTTGACACTTATGGAAGCTCCTTCAGCAACTGCAGTCGCATTCAGGTGGTGCAAGAGGCTGCACTGCCTTCAGGGGACACCTCTTTTCAGTTTGCAGTGCCTTGGGAGAGTGCCTAGTCTCACCTATGATCTTCTTGCTACTGCTTGTTGCTCATCACAAGACTCAACTGGGTTTGCGTCATGTGAAAAGGCAGAAAGCTAATTCACGATCTCTGGAAATGCACTACTTGGTAAGGGTGGACACAGTGCATGTGACCAATGGAGATTCTAAGGGTTGTGAGACTGTGAAAAGGACTGTGATTTAGAGTCGGTCCTCTATTTCTCTTTGAGTCAGACTCTTCAAGGCAAATGCAGTGAACTGCGTCAGTCAGCTGCGCTCTGTACCACAGGCTCATTTCTCTTTGAATGCATGATGTATGAGAAACTAACCACCGGCTTTCATGAACAACTTGTGCCTTCCCATGGAAAAGGGAGGAACCTGGAGCCTCCAGCTGAAGGGACAGTTACTGCCGTCCTCCTTGATAAGGATTAAGCAACTCTCAGCAGTGAGAGTGCGTTGTTCTCACCCACCAGCTCTGAGGCTTTGTACGCTACCAGATGCTCCGAGTAACCTCATAGGATTGTGGTCTGTGTCTCTCAGGTGGGCAGTGCCTGCCTAACTGAAAAAGTAATACTGTAAGGAAACAGTATGAAAATAAAGATATAGTAATTTAATCAGATTGCAGCTGTTTAGGTATTCACTTTGGGCATTTAAACTGATTCTTTTTCCTGGAAATAGAATTTTGCACAAGCTCTTCATTTCCTACAAAAGTCTCTTGCTCTTAGTTCTGCCTTCTCAGATGATTCCTGTTGTCCTTTCAGCCTTGGTGGCTGCCGTACACCTGGTTGTGAATTAGTCTGTATTAAAAAAATTACATGGACAGGCTGTCTTTGGTACTTAAGAGATCTTTATCCCCTCCAGAATCTAAGTGACCTGGAATAGTTAACAAGTGTCTTTCAAAGACTCCAGGGAGGAGCAATCAATCAGCTTGTAAAACAGATAAGTTAATTCACTTGCCCAAGATCAAGGAAAAAACCTTTGGCAGAGGGGACATGAAGTAAGGCCTCTTAAAGCCCAGTTTGGTAACACGTGCCCTAGACCAGCCACTGTCTCTGATAAAGGCAGTTAGAAACACTCAAAGGGGATGTTTAATTTGGGCAACTGCAAAGGTCACTTCTTGGAAGCTGGCATTGTCTGCACGGATTATTTCTTTAGATTTGTACCCACCATTTGCTTTTGAACACAACTCATTTTTTTCATTATTCTTTATACCAAATGTCAGCATTTCATCCAAAGAAAGGCTAAATTCTAGTAGAAATGTAAAGCACAGGGGAGTTCAGAATTGCATTTGAATTAGGTCGCATCCTCGTGCCAAACCTTTGTTGCGTCTTGTCTTCGTAATGAGCAGGCCTTGCAAAATATTTGGGATTTTTTCAATACAAATGTGATGGGCTTGTAGCTGTCCAGACCTCTTAAAATACTGATGGTTGTCCCAAGGGCATCACCCAAGGACCTGCCAGCCCAGCAAATACGCACTTGGTAGGTTTTGCAGCGCTTGCGCTTGGCTCAGTGAATCCGAGGTAACTGGGGATAGTCCTGAGGTTTCGGTGCATTGCCTGCCCGTCATGGTGAGGCAATGGGAAAAAGAAAAAGGCTCCAGCAAGGACTAACATACTGCAATGACCGACTGAAACAAGCACTGTTCAAGAAATGCTTCATGCAATTTGTATAACACCTTCTTCTGTTAATGAGCTGAAGCTGGGGTGGGGTGCAGCTGCTTGCGGGCAGGGGAGGATTGGTGAGGGGGGGGTAGTTGAAGCTGTTTGACACTACACTCAGCCTTTAGTATCTCCTAGGCAATTCTTAATTTACAATAGTTTTTCAGAATATTTGCTCTAGGCCTTTTTCCGCGCTTATTCAAAGTGCTCCTAAATGTTTTAGTTCCCACCCCAACGGAACATAAAGTGAATAAACAAGGAAACGAGTGGAGATGTGTGAAATGATGATCTTAAACTTAACAAGCCTGTTTGTTTTTTCAAGCTGCTGAGTAAATCCGCTGTGGTTTACGCTGCAGAGGTCAATGCGCTGCAGTAGGAAATGACTGGGTACATGTCAGTATTCTCCAAGAGTTCATCTCAATTACTGGATTTGTCAAACATGACAAGCCTGAATGACTGTGTGGTGAAAATAGCACACAGTTTGACTATTAAAGTAATTGGAGCATTGACATTTAACCGAACTGCAAGGGAATTGCAGTAATAAGTCTGAGGAGCACAACCACAAGTAAAGCAGAGAATAATCTTTTTATAAAATCTCCAGTGAATCTGGTGCATTCTTGTGTTTTGATTAATGTAAATTTCCGTATCTTTTTAATTTAAATTATAAGAGTAAAAGAAGGAGATAATTCCTTTTTGCTACTTTTTTTGGAAGAACTACTAATATTTATATAATTGGATATTCCATTAATTTAATATACAACCTGCTGCAATTTTAAGTTATGCATAATCTATGTTTGTATTTCTAATGACACTATAAAGTATATACACTATACAGTTAAAAATTTATATATGTATATACATGTATGTGGAGATCACCAGGTGATGATCATCACAGAACTGTTATAAATGTGTCAATCACTTACTATCTCTCCACTTGCTACTCTACCTTGCTAAACAGCTACTTCTAGGCTTTCAAGCCTGAGATGTGGGACTTAAAATGCATTGCTTTGGTAAATGCAAAAGAGCTTTTCTGAAATAATTTAAAAGTCATTTACTTGTATCCATTTGCAATTAGATTTTTATTTTTTTAAATGAGTTATCTCTGATTGTAGATTCTACATACATCAACTTTTCTGAGACATTTTAAGACTTTGGAGAACACTATAACTATCAGTCACTTTGGGTAATTCGGATTTGTACTTGTGGATCTGACTGGATTTTACAATCACCAAAATTGTATTTCAGACAATGGCTTAAGCCACAGCCTCTTCCAGTGTCTCCAGAGTAGGACTGAAATAATAATAATTTATGACATGAGTCTGAGGGGGCTCATACTCAGGTGAGTTACCTGCATTTTGGCACGTGAATTTTACTTTATCTGAACTTCAAAATAGGTTGTCTCTCAATGATGGGAGCAAGTTGTCATGTAGAAACTGGGAATCTCCTATTCCTGGTGAAGTAAACTAGACAGATAGTAACATAATCCCAAAAGAGAGGGGCAAGAGTGTGGTACAACCAATTATATGTCTTAACGTACCTTAATTACATTAATTTATAAGTATATTCTTTGCAATGTAGGTTAGGGGTAGAGACTGTGATTTGCCACTTCCACAGTCACATCTTAATTATTGTGTTATTACAGGAGTGCAGAACAGTATTTTTAAATTTAACCTGTTACTTGACTTGCTTAAGTCCCAGCTCCATAGAGCAGCTGAACATTATGCTTACATTCATCCCCCTTGTTTATATTTAAGTGTATGTTTTAAATCCTTTTGATTTCAGTGAGACTTATGCACGTAGGTAAGCCTTTTGCTCAGTAGAAATAAACCTCAGCGTAAATCTGTTTAACTGAATTTGACACTTCAGTGATTCAAAGCAATGCTTAGTCAGCCTAAGTACATATTTTGGACAGCCTTCCCTAAAGACAGACTTTCCAGTATTTCCCTATGGAGAAAATAAAGGACAATTCAGGGAAATACAGCAGATGCTTGGGTAACAGTTTGCTGACCTTACTGTGAAAACTGAATATTTGTTGGGACCAAGGCAATATCTTGGGGAGGAAAGGAAAAAAAAAAAAATGTTCAGGTGAGAGTTTTAGTTTCTTTTTTTTTTTTCCTGAATTTTATCCTGTGGGTCTGTATAGAGTCAGGGGCTGGGGGGGATGATGGACCTACAGGCTGTTTGTCTTCAACTTTTTGAAGTACATTGTATAAAAATGGTTATCTCCTCCTCCTCCTCCTCCTCTATCACTGATATAAATCCAGTCAATGTCCTGAAGTTGCTCTGGACTTGCCCCTAGTGTAACAGAGATCAGATATGTGTCCCCACAGCATAAGGTCCTGTTTCAGAGCTTAAGCAGCCATTTACTTTATAAGTGTGGTGGCACATTGCAGTTGTCTGTCTCCTACTGTTCTTGACAACTTCTGGAATTTAATTCTTAAGATCCAAAATCCTACTGAAATGTTCCTCACAAGAAGGGGCTCAAGTAAAAGGAAGTAAATAAATAAAAAGGAACAACAAGCTGTTTCCCTTTCTGGAGTTTGAGGGACTGAAAGTGGAAACCTCAGATTCATGCATAAAAGAAGAAACTCCCTTATTAAGCATTAAACAGTTTAGACAATTTTAGCTGCCAAGGTTAATGTGGCGTCCCAAATCAGTCATTTGGAACATCAGGCAGGGAGAAAGGATTATTTGACTGTGTGCTGTTCAATGGAAACGGTGTCCTCCAAAGAAGAAACATCCATCCAGTTACAGGAAAAAAGCATCATCATTCTGATTGAACAGTAAAATAGCAAAATAGTTTGGAAGAGGTTTTTTCAAAGCTTCTCAAGTAGGAAGGGATCAGGTAAAAACTGGGAGCAACCTTACCTTTCAGTTCTTGGGCAGAGGGATGAAGGCAGCATGCACTCTGACAGTAGGAGAACAGCCTGCGTTAGCCGTTCAGCCTGTAACAATGTTTTGAACTTTGAGATGATGGAAACTGGTGCAGAAACACTACATACCAAATGGAGTAAATGACCATCCAGCAAAAGATTGCTGCCAGAGATCTTCAAAGCAGCAGGAAGGCCTTGCAGCAGTTCTACATTATAGATAGGCTTTAAGTCCGAATACACTGGAGTAATGTGTTATTCCTGAGGGTAACAGAAAATGCTAGGGAGATCTTGCAGATGACTGCCAAGCAGTCACTGTCACTAGAGACACGTGGACAGGTGCCAGTTGTGTTCGGACTTCTGAGACGATCTGCAAAAATCCCAGGTGGAAGAGCACTGACTCCAAGATACCAAGTTTAACTTCTGATTACTGACCGTGCAAGGAGAAGATGTCAGCCTGTGAGGCCTAAAAATAGTAACTCTAAAATGCAAGAGTAGAATCAGTGAAAACACACGAGGCTGTTTTGCTCAGGTTTCTTTCTGGTAAGCCTGCAAACGTGCCTGAGATCCAAAGCCACACGGGTAGCTGCCTTACTAGGCAGAACTGCCTGTCTAAGAAGAAATTTCATCTACTTGGTGAAATGAGTTATAACAAGTTTCATTCCAGAGATTTCTTAGTGATTGAGGCAACAAAAGAAAGCCAATTGCAATATACTTTAGCAAATCCTTTTGTGGGTAACTTATAAGGAGCGCATGGGGAGCAGGGCTGGGTTTTTCTCTGTGGGCTGTGTGATTGAAGAGCTCTATTGATTCAGGCCGAGGCAGTTTAAGAAGTTACTGCCGATTATGTTGCCCTGCCTCTGCTGGAATTCCTTATCCTTGAAGTAAAAATAGCAAAAAGTAGCGTGGCTGCTCCCCAGCCATTGCAGCTCCCAGCCCGAGGGCAGTGTAATCCACCTTCAGGTTTTATTCGTTGTTGAGGGACTTTGAGTCACTAACTTACCCGATTTAACTGTGGCAATGGGGTGGTGTCGGAAGAGGATGGGAGGACCGGGCAACCTCTTCAGTCACCGCTGTAAATCCAGTAGGGGTTGTTTTGCAGACTGCTTGCTGTCCAGGCTGCAGAAGTTGTAATGAATCTTTTCTTTCCTGCGACATGGCTGACCAGCATTTTGCTGTCTTCAGCGGATGAATGGGCCCTATATTAGCTCGTAACTGCAGTCATCTTCTGATTGACCTTCTTTAACGAGTTTGCTTGGAAAAACTTGATGGATAGGAAGTGAATATCAAATATGAGTAGTACGTAAATAATGACTAGAATGGAGCACACTCATCTACGTACATTATTTTAGTGTTTTCTAAAAGATAAGATCTTCGTTTGGCTCTTGTAACTGTTTCAGGGCAAAAATAAATACTATCAAGTGACAAATGGCTAACCATGCAGTCAGTAGGTATAAAGCAGTTGTACAATTCAAAGCTGCTTCTGGAGTCATTTTTAAGAAACTGTCAAACTCATTGAATGTGGTAAGCATGAAGGTGTGTTTATGTTGGTTGCAGTTCTGTGACTCTTTTCTTTTAGCAAATTTTAAACTAGACATTTTTATTGGGTGGGGAGAGTGTCTTTTTCAGCTGTGGAGATGTCCAGAGGACCTCCTGCAGGCATCTAAAGTTTTGAATTTACACTAGAGTATATTTTGTGATGCATCATGTTATTTTTACAGGAAAAGATGGACAAGTCCATGAATCTCATCCCTTTATTCATGCTTGCACGACAGTAAAGCTTTTTAAAGTAAACCATATCTACTTGTAAGGTGAATATAGGCTTGATGTAGAAAGGCATTTTGGCATTAGTATAGTGCTTAAGCACATGCTTAACTTTGAGTATAGACGCATGCAAGTAGCTTCTTGAAATGGAGCGATAACCTGGGGCTGTATTCAACACAACTCAAAAGCTTTCTCAAGGAGGGAAAGGTTTGATTTTTTTTCCCTTCTTTCTGTCTGTGAGGGACACAACTGAGCCTCCTTTTGTAAGAAGGATTTTCACTGTAGCACTCGGGGAGAAGCAGGGAAGTAGGAAAGGCTTGAAGGACATTTCCTAACATGTGCTACCATGCTCCTACCATGAGACAGCATAATTTAATCATCATGATTTTCCACTAAAATTATGTGAAAATGCTTTAGTTTTATAATATGCAAACTTTGAGACTTTCTGCTGAGTTTTGCTTTTTCATTTGGAATCCCTTTGAACTCAACACTGAGGTCTGCAAGCTTACCAGGTTTGCTCATAGCCAAAGAAAGTGTTCACTCATATAAAACCCTATAAAGTCAGAGCTCTGTTTCATACTGCCTTATTATTAGCCTGTTTCTTAATAGCAGAACTCTCAGCTTGCTTTACTGTTATTTTTTTGGTAAGGGAAAAAATAAAAAGTTGCTTTTATTTTTAGCTAAGTTGGGTTGGGTTATTTAAACTGAATGTGACACTCAGGCTTCAAAGAGTCCTGTGCAGAACATTTTTAATCTGTTGTTTTTAATGAATTCTAGTCACTAGGAAGTACTGATATCTAGGTCAGATTTTTTGAATATTGTTTTTCTGTGGCTGCGCATCCTGCTGTGTTTTCTCTAAAATGAGCTCCCCAATGATGTCTTATTGTTGTACTTTCTCACAGCTTCCTGGAATAACTTTCCTAAATATAAGTGTAGGTTTTGCTTTGTTTTTCAATACGAGTGTACTAATGGCTGAACCAGCATCCACCCCTCTAAGACTCAGTCCTAAACTTTCTTGGGCAACAAGGGGGAAGGACATAAGATACCTCAAAGTTTTATCTTTGATTTGAACTTTTACCTCCCTGGAAGGAATGGAGAAGAGATGATCAAACCAGGATTTATTACTGAATTTCAAAGCTATTGACAGAGCTGCTTCTCAGCTACTCACAGCAAAAAGGCGTTATCTATACAGCAGAGCAAGACATCACTTGATGTCATGGAGAAGCTCTTAGAAGTTTCTGACATCTCTAGCTATACCCTAACTCATCTCTTATTATGTGTCTCCAAGAGACCTCTGAGTCTCTTGGGCAGTAAAATTGTGTCAGGACTTATGTCCTGACATGCTTAGTGCCATGCTTACAGGAGCAGTGGTCACCCAAGATTAGCCAGCAGATCTGTGGCAGAGTAGGAAATTGGACAGGTTTCTCTTCAGCTGGCCATCCTGCCCCACATTTTCTTCAACACATTACATGGATTGCACCCATACCTTCATGTTCATTGATAGAATACCACTACTCAGCTACGTAGTTTCTTTATTTGATGGACATCATTCTCCACTCTTGGTGGAATGATTACTTACATAAAGGTGTTTCCAGGGTAGATGTTTTTAACTTTTCTGCTTAGTGATAATTTTATTTTCATTTGTTATTGTGCTAAATAGAAATTATATAGCCTTACCTGGTAGGAGACACGATGGGTAAGCTGATACAAAGTTCATGTAAGAGGTTCTGGTTTAGAGGTGTTCAGTCAGAATCCAGGATGGCAGATTGAATCCACACCATTGTCTCCACATAAAGTTATTTGCACCAAATATATGTGCCACCAGCACCGCCCATGCTAAGCACAAACAGTGCTGCAACAGTATATTGTCAGGAGGGGACATTTTTCAGCTAATAATGTGGGGTGGAAACATTCTTGTGTAGCATGAAAAGAACTCATCAAGTCCTTCCAGTGAAAGCCCAAGAACTGGGGGACTTCTACAGAAAATCTTGCATGGACTACACAAAATTGCAATAGCTAACTAAATTATTGCATGCATTTTCTTAAGTGTATTGTGGGCAGGGAGATTCTTTTCAGCTCACTAAATAATATAGGGTGTCAGAAAATTGCCCTTTGCACAGACACATCTGTGAATAGTAGTGTCAGTTTTGTCTTAACAAAGTGGTTCTTCTCTCGTGTTTTTTTAATCATAGAAATATTCCAACTTGTTAGTTATGTAATTGTGGCAATTTTCTATGTGGGGTATTAATTTCTGATGGCGTTGTAGCCAGTAAGCTTATAAACAGTTGAAAGGAAAAGCCAGTTTTATGATCTAAATGGGTAAGAAGAGAGAAGCACAGGAATAATGTGGAGTTTATATGAGGCTATTGAAACTGAAGAGAGAGATGAGAAGAAAGCTGGATGACAGCCTGCTGAAAGCGCTTCTAGAGCAGCTCACTCGGTGCTCCCTGTTCTGGAGCTCAGGTGTTGTGGGTCCTGGACTACTTGTCTCACTGAGATCAATGACGAACCTCAACAATCTGAAAAAAAGGGCTGTAGCAGAGCACTTGAGGAGCAGTTGCTCTTAAAATCTTGAGTGTGAGTTGATGGGGTGAAAATATGGTTGGGGGCGTTCTTTTTGCTGGAGAAGAGAAAGGCTGGATAGAGTAACTGGTACAAAACCTAAATAAAAATGACTGACTAGTCCCAAGGAATTTTGAGCTCTGTAAATGTTAACTTGGATTATTTGTCAGTTTTAGTATGAGGCTTGATTTCAACAAATAGATAAATAGAATACTGCAGCTTTACTAGAAGTTTGCAGCTGGCATTGAAATACAGCAAAAAAGAGATAAGGCCAACAAGAAATCCAGCCTTTTAAACTAACCTGACCCGGTGCAATTTTATGTTCAAGTAACACAAGGAGGACTTCAAATGCACTTGCCTAGGTGGTGGATAATTGACTCCTAGCAAGGGATGATGAATATGGAGGTGCCTGTGCTGGTTATTATTAGGTGTATTGTCAGCCTTTGACATCATTGATCACAGGGATTGTTGACTCCTGTGCTGTATGATCTACTTCACACCTCAGTTAAGCATTCAGGCAGGTGATCAGCGCAATAACTATACCTCTCCTAAGTCCTATTTAAACCCTAGTTTGAAAGTTCAAGAGGGACTTAAAGCTTGCTCATCCTCTGCAGAAAGGGAAATTACTCTGAGGTGAATTTTGCTGTCTGAAGGAGCAACTGGCTGTGGGTTTGTATTTCAGTAAGCACCCATCTCTGATGACACAGAATCACAGAATCACAGGGGTTGGAAGGGACCTCTGGAGATCATCTAGTCCAACCCCCCTGCAAGAGCAGGGACACCTAAAGCAGGTTGCACAGGATGGCGTCCAGGCGGGTTTGGAATGTCTCCAGAGTCAGAGACTCCACCACTTCTCTGGGCAGCCTGGTCCAGTGCTCTGCCTCCCTCAAAGAAGTTCCTCCTCATGTTCAGATGGAACTTCCTATGGTCAAGTTTGTGCCCATTACCTCTTGTCCTATCACTGGGCACCACTGAAAAAAGACTGGTCCCATCCTCCCGGCACTCTCCCTTTAAGTATTTATAGGCATTGATGAGATCCCCGCTCAGTCTTCTCTTCTCCAGACTCATAAGACCCAAGTCCCTCAGCCTTTCCTCATAAGAAAGATGTTCCAGCCCCCTAATCATCTTTTGTAGCCCTCTGCTGTACCCTCTCCAGCAGCTCCCTGTCCTTCTTGAAACAGGGAGCCCAGAACTGGACACAGTACTCCAGGCGCAGCCTCACCAGGGCAGAGTAGAGGGGGAGGATAACCTCCTGTGACCTGCTTGCCACACACCTCTTGATGCACCCTAGGATGCTATTGGCCTTCTTGGCCACAAGGGCACATTGCTGGCTCATGATCATCCTGTTGTCCACCAGGACTCCCAGGTCCTTTTCCACCAAGCTGCTTTCCAGCAGGTCAAGCCCCCCTAACCTGTACTGGTGCATGGGGTTATTCCTCCCCAGCTGCAGTACCTTACACTTGCCTTTGTTGAACTTCATTAGGTTTCTCTCTGCCCAACTCTCTAGCCTGTCCAGGTCATTAGATCTCCTAGCACTTGTTACTGAAAAGGTAATGCATTGGGAAACATCTGTGGAAAAGGAGACTATTTTTAGTAGCAGGTTGAAGGTAAAACCATCTTCTCAATCCTTTGCCAGTTCCATAAACACTCAATTCTGGTTTTGTTATGTAGATTAAGTGTCATTAAAGACCAGCTGTGGTGTTGGATTTGTTTTTATTTGTATACATTGTATTTGTGCTGAAGACATATATTCTTACAAGCTACTCGTACCTTTTTATTAAAGGTTACAATTCTGGCTGAAGCATATTTATTTGGACATCTCTGACCAGTGGCATTTCAATATCAAGACCTTTGAGGTTCAGTGTGTAAAACAAAATGTTACGACTCTTTTGTTTCTGCCTTGAGATTCATTCATTGAGATGACTGCAACTGTGCCTGGTGAATCAATGGAGAGCTGTATCTTGCCCTCTTCAAAGCTGGTGGGCAGGGATGGGAGAGGACAGCAGGGTGGCATTTAGAGAAAAATGTCTTTTTCTCCACAGCGTCTGTTGTCTTCCCCCATGTAAGCTTGGTGATGCCTGTAATGGGAGTGGGAGTACTGTCTTGTATTAATTGTGTTTTCTCAACAGAGTTCAACGATCTTCTATTTTTAACATGGACAGTGGTTAAAAATGAATTAATTTTGATCAAAACTTGTCCATGTTAAATGGCTTCATTTAACAATATGATTTCATTAGCAGTGCAATTTAGTTCTAACATAGTGCATTTGATGCAACAGGCGAGGCATGCCTTCTATAACGCTAACGCCTAGGACAGCCCTTCTGCCATGTCCGCGAAGGACAAAGCCTGCTCTCAGCAGGGTGAGTATCACTGCTCATTTCACTACAGAGAGGGGCAAAGGACACCTTTCCTCTCACCTTTCACCCAGCCCAGCCAGGGCTAGCAGTCTGTCTAAATGTAGTGCAATATAAAGCCTTCGTGGAATGCACCAGGGAAGAGCTTAGTTCAAAGGTTTTCTTCATTTGAAGAAAGAAGTGCCTGGTCAAGGCGCTGACACTTTTTGTGGGGTGTTTTCTTGGAAAGCTGGGCCCTGGCATTCCTCTCAGACATTTTAACCATGCAATAAAGTGTCTGTCTGCCTCACTGTTAGTGCTGATAACTGGTTTCCTAAGGGAAAACACGGGTTCTTGTTCTTTACTTTCTGCTTCTGTATCTATTAAATCATGGATTGGGAACAGTCTGCCTGTTGCTGTAGGTTAAGCAATAGCAGTGGGATTGTCGAGGACAATGAACGAACAAAGTCATCCAAAGAAGTTTTAGGGACTTTCAGAAGTATATCAAACCCAACAGCCGGTCAGGGTCCTGCTTTACGCTGGGCTGCCAGCGTGTCCCATCTGAGCTGACACCCCTTGGTGGAAAGAGGAGCAGATGTGCCTTGAGTTTGCAGGGTGGCTGCAGGGTGGCCGCAGGCTTCCCCTCTTCCTCCCAAACTTCAAGTGCAGCAGCACAGTTGTTCGCTGAACAGCCTGGGCTTACGTTTCCCCTCTTTGCGGGGGGTGGTGGTGGTGGTGTGGGAGTGGAAGCCGACAGGCATCCAGGCTTTGTCCAAGTCCCCCAAACCAACCGCCCCTTTTTTGGAGGTGGAAGAAACGCCCGGATCCAGACAGCCTGCAAGTTCAAAATCTTCTCAAAGCTAAAGGTAAAGCAGCTTGTGCATTTCAAAAGAAGCAAATGATGAAACTTTAACGAAACAAGATAGCACGTTCCTCAGAGCCCCTCTCTGAGGAAGGGGCTGAAAGAGAAAACAAGACAGAAGATGTTAGCGCATGATGTTTAAACAAAAATGCTCAGTCCTGCTACTGCAGTTCCTTAATACATCCTAAAGCAACAGTAGGGACATAGTCTTTTTGCTTGGCAGTTCACCTTTAAATGAAGGAAACGACCCATTAAAACGTATATATTATCAAACATCATTAAAACACAGGCTAATGCTCGCATACAGGAGCTGAATAACAATAGCCTAAGGGTAAATGCCTTTAAATTTGTAAGAACACCAAAGAGACAATATTATCTTTAATATATCTTAATTGACAGTGATGGATTTACCCTAACTTTTCATTTCAGTAATTGACTCTGTAATACCCAACATTGCAACAAATTAATCTTATGCCTATGGGTGTTTTTTTTTTAAATAAAGGTGTGCCTGTAGACAATTAATTTATCTACCATTTCTACTGCCATTGATGTGGCTGCCGTTTATTCTCATGGCGGAGCTCCTGGTGGTTTGCACAAGAGGAGTCCTGGGCTTTTAATTTTCATTTTCAGGAACTTAACTTTTGCAAGTGAGTATGGATTTAGAGGAATTTTTTAAAAATTATTTTTCTTTTAAAATAAGGCCCTATTTTTAAAACTCCTATAGCAAGTGTATCTGGTTTTAGCATTGTAGATTGCAACCTAGTCTGCTTTGCCCTTCCCTGTGCAGCAATGCCAATAAGCTAAATTAATTTACTCTAGACATTTATTAGTTGCACTGAAAAAAACATCTAGGGAGACTGAGGTAGGAAAGGTTTTGTGTATGTGATTTGCATATCTATTTTCAGAAAAAGGATTTAAGAAAAAAATAAATCTGCTAGCTTTGTTTGACCAATTTTGTGAACAAATACAACTAGAAGACTAACAATGCATAATGTGCTCTCTGTGTGTGGACTTCTGAAGAGCCTTCAACTTTTGATGTGTGACATTTTCAAACAGGGCTACACCTTCAACAAGTAACATCTATATAATCAAATGTGTTTGTCTATTGAATTTTATTTTTTTAATAATGTGTTAGTTGCACATTTCATTGAAAAAAGGCTCATCCTAATGCTCAGTTTCAAGGAAAAAATTCCTTTTGTCAAGATCTGCTTCAGAAAGTGCCATATTCTTTGGATGAGGACTCGATATGTCATCTATGTGGATTTGTTATTTTGGAGAAATCTACTCATTGTAAATTGGTCTGGGGCTCTCTGGCCCCATTGTGTTCATTTCTTCATGCCCTGTTAACTTACTCCTGATGCACTCCAGACATTCTTTTCATGCAGTGGCCTGGTTTTTGTCTTTTTCTTAATACTGTACAATCTCTCACCACTTACACAGGGTCAAAAATTGCATCATCAATTTTATTCTAGTTATAACATTAGAATCTTCCAGGCAGATTATCATATGTTATCTGTATAGCAGCTGCTTTCAAAATAGAGCAAGATCCCTGGGGCTTCTTTTCCCAGGCAGTTTCCTAATAACACGTTCTCTGAGGCATCTCTTCTCTCTCTTTCCCTATCTAGCAGTGGACAACTACTCTGAAAAGTGCTTCTTCCCAGACCCACAGGTCCAGTCCCCTGCTAATTTGTTTAGCAATACAATTGGTGCAGAGGTGCCTAGCGAGACGAATTTCCTTGCTGCACGGACACAGAAATAGGAGCCACAATCTATTGGAAAGTGAAGCATTAATTCAACAGGAAACAACAACTTTTCTCACTTTGGCTGAAGATCTAAATATGCCCTTATAAAAAAATAAATCATCTCACTGAAGCAGTTTCCTACTGTTTTTGTGCTAAAGCTTGCCAATTTCCCAGCTGCCTGCTATTCAGTACAAAGACAGGTAGCATCCTCTGTTGTGCTTTTTCGACCCAGATTCTTTATTCACGTACATCAGTGTTTGCAGTAAACAGGAATTTGCCATAACCAAGTGCTGGATCTTGTTGTCTTGTGACTAAACTTTTCAATCTTTGTTATTACTACCCAGCAACTGGATAAAAATAAAGCAGAGGAATAAAGCCTGAAATACTCAATAGCAATACAAGTGAAGATTGTTTAAAAAAATGAATATGCAATGTTTATAGGAAGCTACGCTGAACAATTTGCATATGTTGCAATCTACAATCACATCTGCTTTGCACAGGCTGCAGTCGTTTCTCTATCCCATTCCCGTCATGGCCAAGGCAGAGTAGCCTATCTTCCATTTCTGTGATGTGGAAAAAACCAGGGATGTCTGAAGAAATTTTCTGCCCAGTCCCCTCCTATCTGCATTTCTGTGACGCTGTTGTAAACCTAGCTGGGTTATGTGTATCTTTGTAAGGCATATCGGCGTATCATTTTATCTGTTCTTGAGCTGGATTTATGCAAGTTTGCAAAAATAAAACAAATTCTACTTTTTTTCCAAATAGTTATAATAACAGTAATAAAAGGAAATCAACTCAGAAGCCTTTAACTAATGCAGATTAAACCCATACATCTCCCTGGGAGGCAAAGCTGCGATTAGCATGTTTGAATGCCTTACTACAAGTGATACTTTGTGAAAATGCAGCACTTTTTGTGGGAATGAAAAGTGCAGTTGCAAAGCAGGTTGTTAATTAACAGAAGAGTTAGTGTAGTGTTTGCTGTGATTTCATCCTAGCTTAACAGAGCAGAACCAAACTGAAGAGCCAAAAAAACAGGCAAGCAAGAGCTCTGTTGTTGGTGGTTTTTTACATCCTGAGAATTTGACTTTATACATTTTTCTAGTCCCCATACATTAAGGTAGGGGGCAGAAAATCATGAAGTGTTAATTTTAATTCAAGCTTCCATATGTTTCAAGTAGGTACTTCTATTTTTCTGAGATTATTTCTAGGCAGTTTTATGTTGTTGAAATATTATCAACGTTTTAGTCTGAGTTCAGACTGACACTTGACAGCTAGATTTTCTTTGCAGAGGAAATAAGAAGGAAAGAGAGTCTCCGTAGGGTAAAGGCATCATGTTAAGGCAACAGTGTTCTCTCTTGTCCTGCACTAATCCCGCTGTCTAAGCTAACCCGTGTGTGAATGCTCACCTGACATCGTGTCCATGACACGCCTGGAAGTGTGCATCAGGTTAAAGTGAGTGGCTGCCGTTTTGCCACTGAACCAATGAAGATCGTTGTGGTCTGCCTGTTTTAATGGTTTTGCAGAATTGTTGTGAACAAATTAGGTGCATTCTGACGTCTCCTGATATGGAACATCACTAAATACATACGCTCAGTGAAAATTAGTATTAGCAATGCCAGAAAAGAACATCTAACTCATTTGATTGGAAAAGTCCTTAAGATAGGCAGTCCATTCCAATTTTTTAACAGATACCCTATTTTCTTTCCTGTAAAATGCAATAACATTACAGTTTCCCCTTGTCAGATGAGGGTAACTGATGAATGAAGTTGCTTTCTGTGCAAGACCATATGATAACTCAGCATGACAAAATCAGGCAAATTATAGATCAGTGACAGATGAAAAGTGCTCTGTCCAAATTGTCATTGATATCATGCAGTGGGAAAAAGACTATCTCCTTACGTGCTGCTTTATGAAATGATTTGCATTGCTTGCTGTTCCTGAGTTGCTAAGCCACTTGGTGCCTCACATCATATATGCTCATGCTCCAGCAGAGAAGAAGACAATAGCTTCGCATCTTGGCACTCTTAAAGCAGACTCTTAGGCACAGCTCTTTCTTTGGGAAGAGGATCAAGGAAGTTTTCCTTCTTCTCCAGCCTCAAGTTCCTGTCCTTGCCCTGCTTGCAGAGCCAAGACTGATTCAGCTGTAACTAGATGAGGGCAGCGATAGCTGATTTTCTCTCATGCTAGGGTTAGTGAAGATACAGTTTGTTGCGGTTGTAAAAGAGAGAATATTGGTCCCAGGCTTTGAGTGTCTCACTGAAGACCCACCCGAGAGCAAGAAACGTTTGGGGTTTTTTTGTGCCTCGGCTCCCAAAGTCATTGGATGTATCCATGACTCTGTTTCATTTATTCTTAAATGAAATATGCTTTGTAAGCTAATTTTCCTTGGCTAAAGGCCCACGTGCAGGTGAGCACTTAGACCTACATGACTGCAAACGAAAACACGCTGTGCTGGTGAAACGCCCACAGCTGTCCCAGGTCTGGTCCAAGACCAGAGAGCTCCTTTGACCCCCCCTCCACGCTCACAGCCGCACAGCACAGCCGCTGCAGACTGTGATGGCTTCCAGGGTCTGGGTAGGTCTTCTCTGCCTCCGACTTTATCACTCCCGGCACAAATCTGCCCCAAGAGGATTGTTTCTCTGAGGCAGCCTTGCCTTATGCTGTGGAGAACCTCCTGGCATGTCCAAAAGGGAAAGCGAAAGGCCGCAGTGGGCAACAAGAGCAGGTTTGGGGTCTGGCTTGCACCATGAGAACTGGCTGTGAAGAGGCATGGCTGGACTGACTGTAAGTCGTCACCCATTGCCCATCACTGGTACCATTCAGTGTCTGAAACACTAAGAAACACTGTGTAAAAAACAGGCTTTCCAGCCCCAAAACCCATAATGACAGGTCTGTTGTATTACAGTTGTGTATTAATTGTGCAGCACTTAACGTTAGCAAGAAAAGATTGTTTCATTACTAATACTGGTGAAAAATCAAGTGATGTCTTTGTGACCGCTGCGAACAGGACTGCGTTTGTAAGCCAAAAAATGCAAACTACAAAGCTTTCTTGTTTCCTGTGATCAAGTTATATTCCCCCATCAATGTGCGTAGCAACAACTTAGGGGAACAAAGGAGTCTTTCTTTAAAATAAATGATTATTCAGTCCTTTTTCATTTAGCGTGGTGTGACCCTTATATTGAGAAGCTCAAACATGTCTACAAATTGTTGGAGTGCCTAAAATTCTTGGCATATTAAAATTGCACTTTTTAGAAATGGAAACAGACTGAGCACAGCAGGGAGAGGACTCTGGCTTGCAAGGAAGGAGAGGGCAGAACCAAAGGTAGTGCTGCTTTTTCTTGATGTTGGTCACTTGCAGGCAGTACAGCTCTGACTCTCATTTAAAAAAAATCACGGTGTGTGATGACTTGTGCATTATGTGACGCTAATTGTAAAGCAGAACAAAAGCAGACATGATATTGATTACAACAATGAAACTTGATGAAGTCATTGTTAAAGCATAGCCTCCCTACTGAGGAGGCTCAACGTGCAAGTTGTTTACTCAAAAAAACCTCAAACCCCAGACTGTATTTATGAATGAAGGTTGGTTGGACACTGGGGATTTAATATCTCTGCTGTAAATGCTGCCACACTGTAGACTGGTAACAATACAGACTTAGGTGGTGTTTAGCTTTATTTCCATTTGAAGGAATTCCTGTGTGTCCCCTAGTAGTTGTGCAGGGCTGTGATGCCTGTAGGTTTCACTTTGCTGGCAGTGGGAGGTGAAGATCATGAAGTCCTGTGAGGCCAGAGGGGTTCAGGCTCTTTTCTTTACGCATCTTCTTTGCTTGAAAGGATATTCTTCAAGACAGAGACTCTTTTTGTATCCATTTCCACTGTGGCACTAACCCCACTGTCAGTGCTTAACAAAGAGTATGTAGCATTGCACTGAAAAACACCATGAAAAGAACTTTAAAGTGGCAGAAACAAGCTCTTGGAAGTTAGGGAAAGCCAGATGTGTGGTTTCTTCTGTGCCTTCAATTTGGCCCTATTATACGTACGTACCGTATTAGTCATGAATGACATCATTGCAGCCGTTTTTCCAGAGGAGCAGCATTCCCTTTGGGCATGAGATGAGCAGTGTTCAGGGCATGAATCAGCTTGGTGTAATGAATGAGGATGTTGTCGAAGAAGTTAATCTAGGAATTGACAATTGTGTGATGAAGAGGGAGAATGACTTCGGGAAAGGAAATGACGGTCTTGTGTTTAAATCAGATGAACTTGAGGCAGGAGACTTCGCTGCTGGCACTGCCCCAGGGTGGCAGGGACAAGGAAGGCATTGGGATTAGGAACTGGCTCTGGGCAGTGTGGGAAGGGAGAACTCCAGCCAGGCTTATCCTTTCATCTTGGCTACTCGCCATGGGCAAGCCAGGCTGATCTGCTCCCCAAGGTTCCCACCACAGCATGCGCAGCTGTGACGGCAGCAGGGGGGCCCAGCTGTGGGACAGCCTGAGCTTTGGACTTGTTGTGATCCCAAGTCTGGAGGGTGCAAGCCGATGGTGAGAATTGATCACTGGCTGTGGTTCGTTATGCAGGGAGAGGAGGTGTCTGTCCAGGTTTGAAGACTTAGAAATCAAGTTAGTCCAAAGACGATGTTGGCAGGAAACCACCAGGCATGCAGAAGACAGCAAAGGAAAGTTCAGAGCTGAGAGCAGGCATAAGTATCAATGCAGGTTTTGTTTTAGTAGGCAGGATGTGGGTCATGAGCTTGAACCAGTGAGTTACTGAGCACAGCAGGACCTCTGGGGAGATGTTGGGAGCACGCAGTCCTTAGCTGCTTAGTTCTTCGTGATTTTGTGGTCACTGGCATGTGCTCTCCAGCTAACCAGAAGCAACAACCCGTTCCTGATCTAGGGAGGCTTAGTGAGGAACTGCTGATATTTTGTTGAGCCTTATTTCCATTGAGCAAGACACTGCAGAGTATTAAAATATAATACAGGGAATCATATTTTATAATGGAGGGGGAAAAAAAAGAAAAGAAAGATAAGGCCGTTTTGAAGCTTAGATCTGTCTGTTGGGGCTTGGTGGAAACACTTGTACTTGTGGGTAGAGTTAGGAAGAAGCGCCGCTTCTGAGTGTGACATTCTTAGCTCAGGTCTTGGTTTCAGCCTATCTCCAAAAATCACATCAGCAAAATTGTCAGAACAAGATGGTTATACAAAGACATGCCAGGACGCTGGCATATAAATGGGATGGTAAAGTTTGATTCTGGGCCTTTGATGGGAAAAGCAAGAAACCTGCTGGTACAAGTTGTTCTTTGCCACACACTTCAGTTTAAGCATCTTCTTTATTCATTCCACCAGCTTCTAAACTAATCAGATTACTCTTGTGTGGTTCTTCCTGCAAGACAAAAATGAGTTTAAATCCACTTCAGGTGAGCAGGGAGAATTCAGTTAATTACACTGAGCCATTCACTCTGGAGTGCCAGCAGATTACTAAGATAAATTCAGCTTGCTTGGCATGCCTTTGACAGGACATCTGCTATTGAATTTCACCTGGTAACATCTGGGCCCAAGTACTTTTCTAAAATGGGGAAAAAAAGATAAATTGTCATGGAGAAATAGTGTCTGCCTTTCTGCTGCATTAAAAATCACTGTAAGCATTTTGCATACTGTTTCTCTAAGGATGAGGAGGTGGCAATTTTAACAGTAAGGCTTACACATTATCTTCTCTCTGGGGATCTCAAAACATTTCAGAAATGTGAAAGAACATTTTCATTCAGTGATCAAAACGTGTTTGCAGCAAAGCTTTCATTTTCTTAAAAAGTTGTAATTAATATATAAGAAAGCACAATAAATACTTTTTTTTTTTTTTGGACTTTTCAGTCTGTTTTGAGCATTTAGTTGTCACAGCTAACTGAAAAACAATGCATGCTGCTCTTTTCAAAAGAAAAAGATCACACCTGTGAGTTGATGTGTAAATTGTTGAAGAAAATTTGCAGGTTAATTTAGCTTCCCGATTTGACACATCTTTCCAGTTTGGTTAACTACCAACACTGCAGCACTAAGACTGATGAAGGCAGCAATAGTAAGAAATGACCTCTCCTCTTATTTTACTAACACAAAGACAGTTACACTGCGCATTGCTGAGAAATTCAGCCCCACGAACACGTCCCTTCCTGGAACTGAGACAGCATGATTGAGAAACAGCAAGGAATTACAGACAGATACCAAGTTGTCTTGTGGTCCCTGAGAAACAGCAGAAAATATTAACCCTGGCCAACTAGAAATGGGCAACATCTGATTCTTCAGTACCACCCATTTTGTATAGCCAGATAGGGTTACACAAGCATTTTCTCAGTCGGCAAAGTCAGTTTAATAAGTCACCATTCCTGCACTGTTGTTCACCCACTTCCATGTTTTGCCAGATTATTATTTCCAGGGTAGTGCTATACACCAGATCTGTATTTTGTGTTTATTTTTTTGGTTTGGTTTTCAAGTCAAATCACTTCAGTACAGTTTTGTCCAGTTTACAGTTGCATCAGCATGTCTGAGGGATAGTGGACTGCAGGAAAGAAGCAAATTATAGAGAAAAAAAGGATGGAGACTTCTTAGGCTGCATTTGTCATCACGTAAACTGTTTCTGTAACTCTGCTTTCATTTTTACAGGGTAAGGGTGTGCAGTGCTGCTATTCTGATGTGGCAGCACTTCTCGGGAGTGTTTCCTAATGAAACAAAGAGAAGGGAAAATTGTCAGAAATAGCATTACCTCCCGCTGCCCAAATATTTTATAGAAACAAAACAGTTTCAACATCTTCTAATGCAGCGTTGCTTATTATCTGTTGGGTTACCTACGGGGCTGCTAAGGGTGCGAATGTAATAGCATGTATGCTGGAGATAAGGATGAGCAATGTGCACGTAGATTTGCCTGCTGTGGTACCAGGAGCTTAGGAGTCTGAGCTGAACTGGCTCAGGGTCACTTATAGTTCTTAAATGCATACGCACATAGACAGAGTGAGAATGTTTGATTAATTTGAAATTATTTTTTTATTCCACATCCATGGAAATTTTATTTCAGCTTCATGCACCCATTTGAAGAACCATCAGTGTTTAGAAAGGCTAGTTACATTTGCATGAAATCAGAGTCAGAAACTAATGACCTCTAAATAAACTGTTAATTAGAAATTGTTTTTATGTGGTTCTATCAGTACCTTTTGAACGTACTTATAAATTAGGTTGTATTAAATTGAGTAATATATTTTATTTTGTGATATTATTTGAGCCAGATTGCCCTATAATGGAATAAACCAAGTTTGTTGCACACACAACTGTCCTTGAATACAAAATGTAGTATGTTGTCCCATCAATTTGTTATTCACTGTGAACAGTACAGGATAAACCTGTAGCCAGATAAATCAATCCCAGTACACCTGAGAATGGCAAACACACTTATAAAAACTTTATTTTCTTTACAGACAATTTACCGGCAGGATAAAAACATTGTATTTATCAAACTGTTGACAAGCAGTGGTTGAACTAGCTCCAGTGTTCGTAGTGATCACTTAACTGCCACAGTATTACAAGATTTTGGATTTAATCTCCATCAGTGCCAGCATATGATAAATTGTAAATCTGTCACAAAAAGTGTGCAGTCATAAAACATCTTAAAGCAAGGATGTGTACCAAAATAAGTGGATTAGCTTTTTACATACCGGGAACAAAAGAGACACAAAATCCTCCAAATTAAATTTGTTTGAAAAGCAAACTCAAATGAAGCCAACACTTTTAATCTACTAAAGATGTAAACGGCGGTTCACCTTGCAGAGTTCAAGGTAATGTTACCAGCTTAGGCAGTCCCGGTGAAATTAAGGGCATGTGCTGAGACGATGCAAGCAGTAGCATGACTTTGTAAACCTGCAGTACCGTACCACCAGTGAACCCCTTGTGTGTTCACAGCTTGGACTAGCAAGTGAATACATTATAGCTTGTGCACAATCTCCAAGCACAGGAACCTGCTTCTGGTAGATGCATTGTTTTTGACCACGTACTGGCCTGGAAGGTTGTGTTGGCAGAGCTTCCGCACCCAAAAATTCTAGCTTCTTGTCCCTTAATAGCCCATGCTGGCAGAAACTTGCAGTATAGATCTAGTTAGCCCTTACTAGAAAGCTTGCTGTGCAGACTAATGTTCTCACAGTTAAGCCTACAAATAGAACTAGATGCTGTTTTCATTTGCTTTGGTCCTGTGTAGCTGTAACAGTTATTACCTACCTGCCATGAGCAGGGAGGGCTTTTGCCCCCTTGCCCTGAGCAAGGTAAGTCCACAGATAGTCCATGGGATGTTCCTGTCTTAAATGTCTGCAGAATTTGTAGCACCATTTTTGACAGTGAGAGCAGGGCTGTAAGTTTGTGAGTCTTGAGGCTGCCATCACAGGATGTATAGGTCTAAATAGCGAGGCTATGCTTGGCCAGAATTCCTATCACATCTATCTTGGGTCATCTCTAGCATTTTTACTCCAGCCATCCCTCCAGACTTGTGTTTTGTTGCTCATGCTGAGCTGCTCCTCTGTGGAGCGGGCAGACAAGAGACAGCAGAATGTCCCTCTTCCACACCGAGACAGAAGTCCTCGTTCCTGGTCACAGTCCAGAGAAGTGCATTCACATTTGAGCAAGGGAGAAGGGGATGAGGAAAGGGAGTTTTCTCTCAAAACTTAAACTGCAACTGCTTTGGGCAAGATCTGAAAAGGAGAAAGGGAGAGATCCTGACCAGTGGGTTCGCACTTTGGTATTCTGGTAGCTACACGATAGCTGCTAGCTGCCAGTTCATCCAGCAGACTTCTCCCTGTGAAGAGCCGTTGTTGTTCTAATACGTGCTGCAAATGTATTTTGTGATTAAAGTTGGAAAGTGGAATTTGGAATGTCTTTCATGTGAAAAATAAGACTCTTTGTTTAAAATTAAAAAAAAAAAAAATTAAAAACCAGAACAACTCAGTTTTCCATGAAAAAGCTTAAATCATGAAAGGTTTTCAAGTAGCCTGTCAGTTACTTATGCATTTGTGGGAGAGACCAACAAGATGACTTTTGTAATAGGCTGTGTACAAATTTGCTTCCTGCCAAACCTACATGTCTCGGAGTTGCAAGCCTATGTTTTGCTAAAATATATGAATCATTTTAATGGATTCTTAACTTCTTTTTTTTTTGGAAGTATGTAATCTGAAAGGAATTTCATGGCCACGAGTAAGAGACTCTGGTCTGATGACTTTGGTACCAAAATTAATAACTCCGTATCTCGTTTTATGAAAGAGCGCAGCTGTTAGTATACTCAGTCTGCATGTAAAGTCAAGCCAGGTTGTGTTAATAGTCCGTCAGTAAGGAGGAGGTAAGACCCACTAAGTTTTGCATTGAATATTTCCAAAAGCTGGGTGGCAAAACAGTTGTTTTCAGAAGCGCTAGGATGTCAGCAACTGGGAGGGGGGAGGCGGGGAGGCAGGGGAAGAGAACATGTAGCTGTAACTATTCCTCTACATCAGCTTCTGTACTTCTGTGATTCATGGAACGGAAAGGGAATGACTCGCATTATGTATTTGCACGACCCGAAAGGTACTGCTGAAGTATTTAGTCATCTTTGCATTTCATACTTGCAACTCTTTTTTTGTTTTGCTATTAGTTTTGCTAGTCTTCTCAAGCACAATTAGAGTACAGTAACATTTCAGTACTGTGGTTCTCTTGGTTATCTGTACTCCCGGGAGAGCTGATGTCCACTGTTTTTCAATAGCAAAAATGTCTGGGAATGGATGACATTTGACAAATGTTTAGGTAACAGCAATAGGACTTTTAGACCAGTTTCTCATTTAGGAATTCTTAACAAAGTAGCATGCGGAAGTTGAGAATATTTGGGTTTGAGTCTCGAACTAGGCTGGCAGAGGCCTGATGCAGGGAAGGAAGCACGTGACGTGGCTCGGAGGGAGAAGAGGCACTGTTAGTTTGCCTAGGGCTTGGGGATATCATCCCTCCATCAAGACATACACACCTCATATAAAACATGATGCCTTAGGCTTTATGTAGCATTTGAAACTTCATCTTTGAAGAAAATGGGAGGCAATGATGTGTTGTTGGAGGTTTTGGGGGTTGCTGAATAGCTGAATAGCTAGCTGAATAGCTAGCCATAATAACAAATTACCGGTGTAATTGTTCTCCAAGGTGCTAATACTTCAACAGAATTTATGTTTCTCAGACTCTACACCAAAAAAAAAGCCACACAAAATGATTGGGTTCAACATTTTCAGGCTATCTACATCTTTTTTCCTCAATTTTGCCATTAACCAAATCTGTCACGATGAGAAATTGTGAAGTAGAGCCATTTGGAGGCTATCGGTAAAGCCCAGGAAATCCTTCAGAGTGGTTCACCATGTTTCCTATTTAGAGCACACGGAAGTCAAGGGAAGCAGAAGGAAACATTTAACACGCCATGTATGTCTGATATTATTGTGCTGTTCTCCTTTCCCTGGTTTTTAGATGCCTGACCTTCCTCCTTAAAGGTCCAGTTTGTGCCCAGAAGAGCCCCACCTGTGACCTTCCACTCCCTGTTCACCCGTGCTCACAGATCAGAGAAGCTGGATTGTTAATTTTACATTTCCACAGAAGTTGTCCTGCCCTGCTTTTGTTTGATGCTGCATTTTAGGGGCCAGAAGTGCATGGACTTAACATTTAATTTGGGCCCCCCTCATGCCAGAAAGGCAGGACCAATGTACCCTTGCCTGTCACAGCAGCACAGGTTTTTCATCCTGCGAGGTGCTGAGAATTCACGCCTCAGCTCCACAGGGGACCCAGGGTAACCTGGGGCACATCTGTAGCCTGTGAACGATCCAAAGTGACATTTGCATTGGCAAGAACAATACATAATCTGACATTTGTGTATAGAACGACTGTGTGATAAAACAGTGGTTGCCGCTGCATTTTATGTGATCGGAATATTATTTCTGAGTGCTGAGGGAGAATTGGGGCTAACACAGGCAGTTTTATGAATGTAGGACTCCATCAGACTGAATATATATATGTATATGTGTATTGCATGGCTGATCTCTCAATTACCTTGATTTTATATTACAGTACAGGTTGGGAAGACTCTAGATCACTTGACTGAATGCTGTTGCAAAGGCAGAGCTTCATCTTTATGATACCGATTGAAGATTTAGATCCTGAAGAAAAAGATTCCGCTCATGAACTCAGTATTAAACAGGCTCAGAGCTCTTGCACTCTGGAAAAATGCTTATTTGTTTTATAAATTAATGCAGACTAGTTTCTCCTGGCAATGTTTTGGTGTCATATCCCAGTTTATAGAAAATATATCAACTCTGTTGCCAGTGCACGTTGGTTTTATATGTAAGTATGTGTGTGGACATGAAGGTGCACACTGCTGTGTGTTCCACGTATTGAACAGCGGTTAGTTAAGCAAAGCACAGTGAAACCTCCCACACAGATTGTTTTCCTTCTGTATCTTATCGCTTCCCCTATTGAGGTGGAGAATAGCTACAGATGGGAGCTAGATGTGCCCATTACAAACAGGATCCATTTTCATTTCAGCTGCTTTTAATTGATTTCACTTCAAGTATCTATATATAAAGTTGTAGATGAAAATCAATTACATAGTTGAGAGATGGAGCATCAGAAAGCAATTTGTAAGTAGATTTTCTTAAATGCTTCAAAAAAAAATGGTTAATTTGTATGGAGCATGTCAAGGGGAAGGGGAGGAGGAACAGCTAATACACTCTAGTGTGGTCCTCCTTCTTTGCTGACCTAAGAGCAACTCTATTGATCAGGTTAGCTCTTCAGATGCATCGTTGGGTGTAACTAGTTGACTCCAGGCAGTCTTGGACAGCCTCTGTGGGTAGCTGCCCGGGAATAAGTGTCCAACACTTACGATCTTTTTTTTATGATAGCATGACTGCAGACATTGCTTGTTTCATGGTAGTGAGATTTGGTGGCATGGTGGTTTGGCTGCAGCTGTGCCCACACTGGGCAGGTTCTGGGATCCTCCATGTGCTTGGATTAAGGGGCCTAAATCATCCAGTTATATAGTCAGCTGCACTTAAATATGTGAGGACCTGCCAGCATCGAGACACTTAGCAGGCATCGCTGCTGTTTCTGTTGACATACATTGTTTTCACTTTTGCACCCTGTTACCAGTGTAGCCTTTAAAACGTCCTCAAAAAAGGTAGGGTGACCTCTGCCTAAGGTAGGGTGGTGGGTAAAAGGCAGATTGTGCTTTTGCATAAACTGAATTTGTCTTACTGCTGGAGTTCAGTGGAAATGTCTTAGACAGAGTATGAACTATTCTACTTGCCACTTCCTGAGATGGATCTCATGTGCTTGTGGGTGAGCAAGAGAAGGAGAGCTTTGGTCTGGGCTTGTCATATGGTCAACAGTCCTCACTGGGAAAGGGAATTAATTCTTTTTTGGAGGAAAGTCTGAACCTGAAATACTATAGTGGAGCGGTCACCTCCTCTTACTTTTGATTCTTGTCTTTTCTTGAATAAAGGCAAAAAATAGAGATTCAAACAAACCACATTAGCATTTTGATAATCACAGTCCAGCAGTTCTGCTGAAAAAGATTCTGCATGGCTCAGTCTGGCCAACAAGTTGCGCAGAAATATTAGGTAAAACGATTCTCATACAGCTGAAGCCACAACAGTGAATCTAACTCTGTTATGGACAGTTGAAAATAAATAGACATGGGGTGGCTCTGTTACCACCCTGGGGGAGCATCTGTTTTAAATGCAGTCCTGTGCAAAGCAGTGGTCTTATAGTGGCAGAAGACCTGTATTGCTTCTATGAATGAATGCTGAAGTTCCCTGTCTGAACCTTAAATAGCTAGATTCCAAGCTGGTTACTGAAATTTACTCAAAACATGGGGTTTACCACTTAAAAAATTGCTTTTAAGAGGACGGAGACATTACCCTCACGCTGCCTCTCTGAAGTGCGTGCGAATCAAACGTGACCATACCTGTACCCTGTCTCCAGGGCTCTGAACAGGAGCACCCTTGCCAGGAGTACCCACCCTGATGCTTTTTCAACTTCCCCCCCGCTTTTATGCCTGCTTCATTATTAATATTGATCATGGCTGATGCAATCCCAGGCTCTTAGTATCGGTTTGACTGGTCTCTTCTCTCCTGTCAATTACTCCATCTCCACTGATTTTCCCTGTCTCTCTCAATGCTACCTTCCTCTCCTCCTTGAGGAAAAAAAAAATTAGTCTTATGACAAGTTATGTTAGCTGTCTGCTGAGTCCTCTGCTTTCTGCAGCATCAGGCACCTTCTGTCCCTCCTCAGGTGAGGGCAAAAGTACTCTTCTCTGACTCAGTGTCCCCCCTTCACCCTTTCTCCTCTGGCTTCTTCAGTCATCTCCGGTAGGAAAACAAGTCAGCTCCACATGACCCTCTGCTCCCTCGGTGCCAGGGTGCAGCCCCCACTCTTTCCTCATTCAGCCTTCCCTCTCTGTGTCCTGCTGGCAGGAGGCTCCACCCAACACTAGCTCAGAAGCTTACCAAAGCACGTGCTCAACCTCTGAACATCTGAGGACGTGCTCGCACCAGCATCCAAACTGGCATCAGCAGAGACAAAAAGCTTACAACTGTGTTGTTCTCTTAAGTGAACTGAGTAGAGAGCCACTTCCCCCATGCTGCTCTGCTCTGACTTGACCCTGACCTTACAAACCGATTTTATTGTCAGTGCTTAGGGGGCTTATGTTGTCTTCTGTCTCTTTAGTTGCTACCTACAGTCTGAAAGCTTCATCCCAAATTCACGAGACTAAGCTAAGGTAAATGTTCAAACACTTATCCTGTTTTTAAGGATGCTTTTTATGAATCGTCATGGGGACAGAGGTGCTACTGAGCCACATCAGACCAGCAGGACAGCACAGACATCTACTCATTGTCCAATAGTGGTCAGTAGCTGGTACTTCAGAAGCAAGCCTGTTTTCACCTTGGCTGTTGAGCAATTTAGTCTTATAAATTCTTCAGGGAGAATTTCTAATTAAGCATGATGGCTTTTGTTCTTTGGTAATACTGGCAAGACAACAAAGCCTTGTCAAATTGGAATAACCCTCTGCATGTTTTATGCTGCGTACAGTTTACTTTGAAACTCTAGAAAAGCAACGAGTAACTTCCTTGCATGGCCACTGGCCCTGAGCAACAGCTGTTACAGCCCACGTTTGTGAGGTGGAAAATGAGGGGAGGAAGTGAATTTATCTAAATTAAATAAAAAAATTTAAAAAAAAAGAAAGAAATAAAAAAGGAAAATAATTTTTAATAATCTCTGTTAATAGGATTTTCACAGGCATGCCCTGCCACGGGAGCGTATCTCTCTTCAGGGCAATTCCCCACCTGTTTTAGCCAAATAGAAACCTTCTGTGAATAAGCGGTATCTTCTATCAAATCTTCACCTCTTCTTCAGACATCAAAGAGATACCGGGGTGTTGGTTAGGAAGGAAGGGAGAGAACCTATTTCTCCTGGGTTTCAGATAGTTCTTCAGTGAAATACTTTACACTGATGACTTTTTTCCTTTTTGCTTGTTCTGTGTGTTTGTTTCGCTCTGTGTTTCCTTCCAAAAGTTTGAGATGTTTGCTTTTGGGATTATGTCTTTTATGAAAATAACCAGGCTTCCAAATGCAGTCTGTCAAGCTTGCCAAGTTACTAGACACGCAGGTTGCCAGAGGAGTTCTGCTTCTTATATTGCCTGTAAGTAGATCAGCAATGTGGAAGCTTTGAGCTCTTCAACGTCCTCAGCTCACCTGCTGTATTTGGCTCAGAAAAGATGAAGTGGTGAAATAGAGAAGAGGAGGAATTTTTTAATTTTTTTTCTTTCCTTTTTGTGGCCTTCCCAGGGGGACAGCAGCATAGTGCACAGGCACCCCTAAGAGCACGTCTTTGAGGGTGCAGGGAGTTACATGCCCTGGGTGGATGCAGTTCCAGAAGGAAGCTGGAACTGCTTTTGACTGGGGCAAGAGTCAGTCTGGCCATATGGGAAAGGAAAGCCCAAATGCTTGTGATGGCTAATTAAGGCTACACGACTACGGGAATCAGGCTACTACCAAGTTGCTTAGGTCCAGCTATTGTGTGTTTGCATGATACCCATTACTTTTGGGGACGATGATTTTTCTTCATTATTATTCTGAGAACTGTATGGCCTTCTTTTGGATTGTCTTTAAGTAATTCCTAGCAAAATACATGTGTCCAAACCAGCTGGATAATCTGTTCAGTGTGACTGTTCCTGACACGTTTGCTACAGCAATAGAGCCCAGAAGACCAGCAAATAACACAGGAAAAGTATCGAAAAGGAAAGGAGTAACAAGACAGGCAAGACTTTAAATTCTCAAAAGTGAGAGTATGTTGGGGATTGTTTTGCTTGTTATGGTTATGGCCTGCCCACGCTGGTGCTTTGAATTTTAGTGGCCCTGGTTCCTAAAGCCACATTGTATGGCTTGTTCAGTTGTTAGTTGTCTTCTGTTGCTGGAGGTGCCTTCCTGCAGCACTTCCGTATTGAGGCAGTGGATGCTTCTTCACAAATATCTGTTCACCCCCTGCAAAGAATAAACAAAACCAACCAAACAAAAAAAGAACAAAACAAAACCTGACCATGACCTGTGATCTGTTAGAGAGAACTTCTTTAATTGCTTATGATGGTTTGCGGGTTTGTGGGTTAACAAACCCACCCATAACACAAAAATAAACGGCAGTCGCCGACGGTGATTTCCATTGTGGCGAATACAAGCTGATAGAGGCACAGGCGTGTTATGAATGCCTTGCGCTTGCTTGTCGGATACACAAGTGACCCAGTTCACGTCTGCTAATATGCGGGAAGTTATTCATCAGGGTGACCGCTAAACTGTGTGCTGGGCAGGCCGTGCCATGGAGCTGTGTGCTCGGCGGTCCGTGCTATGGCACTCTGCAACAGGTGCTGGCTGTAGCCGTGTTTGGAAGGGTGTCAGGTCATGCTGGAGCCTGGGTTTAGCTCGTTTATTATAGGGACTTTTGTCAACTGCTACAGATCATTTCAGACTGCTTTGTGATTCTCAAGGGATGAGGTTGCAAATGTAGTTCATGAAAATTATATTAAACTGATCAAGCACAACATGAAGCTTTAGCTAGAATGTCTTACGTATTGCATCTATGAACTCCACTCAAACGCTAAAAGGAACTGACTCAGTGACTCGTCTATTCATGTATCTTACCATCCATCAGATAACAGCATTTTCAGAATCACGGGAACAGGACAGATTATTTTTATGTCTTCTGCAGCGTGCAGCATAGACTTGCTTTCTCTTTTTTTCCCCTGTCTCTTCCCTCCCTCCATTCTGTCTCTGTGTCTCTCTCTTTTCCAATTTATCTGGATTAAACAAGTCTCTGATTATTCTTTATGCCACTGCAAATAAAGTCATTTTCAGAAACAGATGTCGAAAGAGCCCAGTGAAATAATCCTGGAGGCAGATGCAGTCTTCCATAAGCTGCCAAGCGCATGGTGCAATCAAAGTGATGAAACAAAATGGAACAGGCTGCAGAAAAAGTAATTAAATTATAGTTCCATTGTAGAAGCACATTTTAAAATTACTGAGATTCAGAGCCCATAATGCTGGTATTATAGTTGAAAGAATACTTGCCATGGGTCATGAGCATTTTTTTTTAACAGTTATTAATCATGCTTGACTGGAAAGACATGTGTAACCTACAATAAGCAGTGGCTGTAGTTGTGCCAAAGGAAGCTTTTGTTCCCTGAAGAGAATTGTATCAAAGGCCAGTGTGTCCTATTATTACGTGTGCAATAGCGAAGTTCAGAATCTGAAACAGGGCTTTTCAGATTTCAATACAGGCCACTGGAGGGAAAAAAAGAAAACAAGTATCTTTTTGAATACTATATGACCTCCTTTTTCTCTTACCAAGTTAACTTACTCATTGGGTAAGTAAAAAAATCTCTAAAACATCCCTTTTCTCCTTAACTTCGATAAGGATAATGCCAGGGCTCGTGTAAAAATGGAAGAGAGACAGAAAATGTACAAAGTATTGGAAACTGGAGATTAAAAAGACCTCATTAGTTCATTTGACTCTGTTTCCTTTCCATTGCAAAGTGAGTCTATCGAAAAGCAGATAGAAGTTTTTCAAATGATTTTTTTTCTGATCATCAGTATCTAAATGTTCTCTGGGAATGTGTTGATTTCCTTATTAAAAAATTAAATTAAAGACTTTGATAAGGAGTGTTCATACTGCCTTCACAAGATTGTAAAACCATTTTGGTTTTCTACTGAACAGAGATATTTTTACTTTGAGATACATTTTACAGAATAGAATATAAAACCAGCAAGTTGAAGTCTGTAAAAAAATTTAGTTGTAGGAAAATAACTTTTTTGTATTGAAAAAAAATATTAAAACATACACAAATATTCACATACTCACACACCCACACACTCACATACTAAATTCTTTCAAAATTTGACATTTTGATTCAGTTTGGAATGAAAGCAAACTTTGCAAGGTGTAATTTCCTATAAAATAGGTACTCTGTCTAAATTCTGTTTAAGACCTGAGCCGGCATTGCCAGTGCTGAATGTCTCAGCTGACTTCAGTGTATTTCTTATACAGCTTCCAGGAAGCTTTATGCAATCTTTCTACGTGGAAATGTCAGAGTCACTGCCGCTTCTGGAGAATGTCATTCAGCCTGAGAGATAGCCCAAACAGGTTTTTGGGACAGAAATTCAGCTTTAGTTGCTTCCTTTTTTGTGTAGTTAAGTCGCCCTTGCATCAGCCAGCCACACTTGCGGCATCCTGATTTCTCTCCTTTTTTCCATTTCCCTCCGATATCAGCAGCCTTTTTCGAATACTGCCTCACTTGTTACCAGCTAACCTCCACTTCTGTCTTGGTATAATTTTCTCTGTTAGTAGTTTTTTTCCATTCTCCTCTCAGTGAACTGCAGCTTTTTCTTTTTTTTTTTTTTTTTCCCTGTGGTTATGGAATGTCCAGATCCAAATATGAAACAGGATATGGTTATGTGAACGTGGCCACTTCCTCTTCTCCTGCTCTGAAGTATAAATTTCCAACCTCTGATTTGCAGCCTTCTGTCATTCCCAAGTCTTTTGTATCATTAGTGCCTTCAGGATTTGACTCGTTATTAAGAACTAGCTTTCCCTCGTTGTATCATCATACATTTCTTCTCTGTGTTTCTTTTCAGGTTGTCATATTCCCGCTCATATTTGAGCTCTTCTCCTTTACAGTGCCCGCAGTCCTTCCAGTTGAGTGTCATCTATGGCTGTCATTAATGTGCTGCTAATGCCCTCTTCTAGTTATTGGTGTAAATATTACCAAAACTTCAGCAATGCTTTTTTTTCCCCCGTTAACTTACTCCTTAGACATGTCTGGAGGCTCTGCTATAAGTCAACAATTACCTTCTCTTGAGCTTTACTTTTTTCCTTCAAATGAGCAAATGGACCACTTTGTGGTCCCAAGCCAAAGGTGGGAAGTTAAGGGCAGCATCACCAGCTTCGCTGCCCTTCTCTGGACACGCTCCAGCACCTCAGTGTCTTCTTTGTAGTGAGGGGCCCAAAACTTAACACAGTATTCAAGGTGGGGCCTCGAATGTATTTGTAAGGAAAGGGACTGAAGGACAGGCAGAAGGACAGATACTTCATGAAGCACTGTTTCAGCTGAGCAGCTCTGTGAAGCAAGTAAGTTGTTTATGCAAAAATAGGCTCTTTTCATTGTAAAGGTTGCACAGAAGTAGCAAACGGATAGCCTTAGCACTGTTTTTTTCCCAGTGCTAAAGCAAGATACAGTGATTCACTTTATAGCTGGCACTTTGAAGTCATTAATAAATAAACTATTTGATTTTTCTTTGCTTTTGAATACTTCATCAACTAGACTTGCTTTTGAGTCTTAAAGATTCTTCTGGTTTAAATCAGTGACAAAAATATTGATTTAAGTGGCTTAAATCTTGGCATGTGTTTGGTTCTTTACTCTGAGTATTGACTGCCCATAAAAGAGTCATTTATTGTGGGCTGGTTGTTGGGTGGTTTTGGTTGGGTTTTTTTTTGTTAAATCTAGTTTCAAATGACTCTCTGGGAGCTCACGGGTTTTTTATAGCAACTACATAGTCTTGGGTTTCACAGTGAAATTCTTATAATGCTATATGTTTTGACCAGTCACCAGTGATTGAGAACTTAAATATTCATCTTGTGAGCATGACTTTTGAAGGCGACAGTTTCAGCAACGTGGCAGGACATTGCTTTTTGGTTTTCCTTTTATCCCCATCAATGATGGAAGTCATTGCAGCACTCAGCCGTATTTGCAGCAATTACAGCTGTGCTCCTGTTGGACCAGTTTCTCTTTCTCAGACAATTCCCAGTCCATCCCTGCCTCGAGCGAGCACAAGTGTGGTGTCGCTGAAGGGAGTCTGTGACTCACATTCCAGAGACTGGTACCAGTCCCCTTGTGAGAGAAGGATAGGAGCTCATCCTCTTCCCTCCATTAGATGATGTATGAATTTCCTTTTTTTTTTTAGTAAGTTTTTATTTTATTCATTTAGGGAGCTTGAATGGATTTTCAAATCACAGCCTTGTAAATAACATAATTAAGATGATTACAAAAGTGATATTTTTGCTTGTTTGTGTCAGAGATTCAATTATATCAATGTATAATTTTTTCCTGTTTAATAAGATGAAATATGTTATTATCAGCCTCTTTTCCCAAACCATCAACTGTCTTTTGTACTGGATTGAGTGAAACAACTGACTCATGTTTATTGAACCGGATATGTCTACAAAACATTTAATTTACAAATAGGTTGAACAAATATATGTTCTAAGGCAGACGTCATTTCAACATCGATGGAATTATAAAAATACAAATATATTTAAATATCTGTTTATTCTGTGCCCAGTGGGAACATACTTGAGGGGTTAATGTTTCCCATTAAAGAAGCTCCCATATTTCTTGAACTAGTCTACTGGTTTGGGCCATTTTTTCCTTTGATCAATAAGAAGCTATCTGTACTCTTGTATGTACTGGCAAAGAAAGGGATAATTCTTCTTTACATATGGGGGACTATTTTTAATAAAGATAAAAATATTATTTAAAAAATCATGCTGTTCTTAATATTTGCTTATTAGATCATGCCCCAGTAATCTTTTAACATTTGTCCAGATCTATCATGTAAAAAATGCACCTTGCTTACTTTCCCGCATTTAACCATATTCTATGCATGTATGCGTACCATATTAAAATATATCTTTTTATATATGTATATAAATCTTGGTCACTTAAAGTATCTTGGAAATAGAGCACATGAATGATTATTCTCTCAGAAATTTTAAAAAATGGGAAAAAAAGAACATCTGTTTAAGCTTGACTCTCTTTTGTTTGGTGCAAGTTCATTCATTTTTAAATCAACAAGCAAAATTTGTTTGCCCCAGTACATTTGTAGTTATTTTATTTGCTTTGAATTAAATTGAGGTAAATTTGCAAGTGAAACGTTACTTCAAAATAAAAAGATTTCATTGATGAAATATCAAAGTCACGCATTTGAGTCTTGAGGGCAGAGTTAATTTAACAAATATAACACATATTCACAATGTTTAGGTCGTCAGAATCTAGGATTTTTTCAGGAACAGGTATGGACTGAAAATCTTTTATTACATAGTCGGCAATTCTTGGTAAGCATCTCTGTGCTGGAGAGACCACTTTCCTACTGTTGATGGTCTGTTCAATTTTTTCCCTACCTTCACCGTGACTTATATGTACATTTATTTATTAGCTTTATTATCTCAGACCATACAGAATGATTAATGCAAGTTAGTTGGAGTGTCTGTTTCTTAGTTGAACATAAGCAAGTAAAGCAAAATTTTTATTTAAAAATTGATCAGCATAAAAACGAAGATTTGAGAAACACGGTGCTTAACTTGAGGGTTCTGGAGCCACAGGATAAAGTGGCAGGTACAGCTGATTTTCTGCTCAAAACTATGATTAGAAATAGCTGGTCTACCATATGCGTATATTGTCTTCCCTGATCTTGCAAACTGCCAGGTCTGTGATGGAGCCTACAGTTAATTGCATTGTGTGCCATTAGGAAAGGAAAGAAAACACCTTCTGGTCCATCCTGAACTCGTGTTGAATCGTCCTAGAGAATATTTGTACAGAATAATTTATGGTGGGCTGCCACAGCTTTCTTATTTGTGGAGGGGTTTATGTTTCATTAGACTAATGAGGCGGCCTCCATCTACAAGAGCTTTTAGCTGCCTGGCTTTTTCACATATGAGGAAGAGCTAGTTGGCTAGTGGAGCTGCGCAAAGTATTGACATGCACACTCTAGTGCTTTTTTTTTAGTTCATGGCAAACTGTAAATATGCTCTCTGCATTACTGCCAAGGTAATTCTTTCTGGAATAATTACAGAAAGGGGGAAAAAAAAAAAAAACCAAAAGAGTTAAAAACATGGAAGATATCATTGGCAAAACAATCACTGTGTTTTCCATAGCCTGGAAATTATTTACTTCCCTCAGGATCCCAGATCTGTTTGGCATTTGCTGAAGGCCCTTATACAGCTTTTCTGAGACTTGATTTCCAGGCACTTGATAGCATTTATTACCTGTTTGACATGTGTTGTTTTCTGAAGGGGTAACTTTTGGCCAAGTGTGTACCTGTCTATTCACACACAGCATAATATTTTGATATTAATTCATATTAAATAAGTAATTCATCATTGAGTGTTGATATTAGGAAATAGTTTTATGAATATTGAGACAATAGACTTTATTGTGCTTCTGTGAGTTTTTCTTCCTGTAATAAATTCACAATGCCATATTGTTTACTGAAAAGGCTTTACAGAAACTGTTACAAGTAGAAGAGTCAATAAATACATGCTGTCCATTTCTTTTAATAAATCAAAAAGGGAACAACCAGTGCCATTGACTGAAACATATGCTTTTTGACCACCATGAGGAAAAGTGGTCCATTGAAAGAATGGGGCTCATATACATCAAATTCAGCAGCTAAACATCCATCAGTTGAGAACAGAAAAAATAAGTCTCTAATCTTTTGCTGTTCTCTTCAAAGATTATTTGACATCCAGTGATCTTCAGCAAATGAGACATAACTATGTTATTGTATAGGGTAAGGGCTTTTCTTGTCTTGGGGAGAACACAAAGACGGCTGCTTCTACAGATAGAACAGGCTCTTTCTCTGACAAAATAGTGTTAACCATATCCCTGAAGGAAAATCTAGTACCGCTTTACATACTTCATAAAATTACATTTGAAAGGCAGCACTCCTGGAGTCTTGCCAGTTTTTATACTTGCTATCGCCTTTAAAAGTTGTTCTGCTATTTGTTACATTTTTCATTTTTCATTACATTTTTCAGGCTGTTATTTCCTTATCAGTTTCATGTCTTTGGCAAAGCTGCTACTTCCAGATATCTGTAGTAACTGCAGAGCTTCGCATATCAGAGATACAGAGATTTTTACAGTAATTAGTAAAAGGAGCACATGGCTTGCTAAGGTGTGTAACTATCTTCTGTTGGTAGCTGTTAGTGGAATAATGTGCCGCTCTTGAATTCCCTTTGACTTCTGAGATAATATTTTACCCCTTTTTTGTAAAACAGATATTTTGTATATCTGTATACTCAATTGCTGCTCTTTCAGTGGCTTGTATTCAGTTTACTTTCCTATTGGTTAATTGTTATTGGAGCGTGTGATTTATGAATTTCCTGAAACCTTGTTCTCTCTAGTGTTTGTTTTAATTTCGTTCTTGAGCTATCACTTATCTTACTTGATCTTTTTAGTGACAACCCATTTTACCAACTGACATCCCCACCCCCACCCCACCCTTTGTCCTGCTAACACAGAGAATTAATTTTCTCATTTCTGGATTTTGGAATCCATCCCAACTATCAACTTACTTAAAGTCGGCTGTGATATGATGATTTAATGGGGCCAGGTTCTGCAGGTTTTATTCACTTCATTAAAGAGTTAGAGATTAGCATTAGATCTATTTTGGGATATAAATGATAAGGATGTGAATAAAATGTATAATCTCATTCCTTTGTGTACAATCCTCTCTGGTAATTTGGGAGATGGAACTGGTAAAGTAGAAAGGTTAATACTGCACCTGCTTCCTTAGCTATTGTTCATTAATCAGATTCTCCTGGTGAGGCTTCTGTGTAAAACTGGAGTGCTTCAAAGCGTGGTTTCTGCTTTTCCAAATAGTTATTATTGGGAGATAAATCCTTTGAAGAGTTGTCGTTGTTATTACTGTTATGTTATTGTGGGCATCCTGTGAGCTTTTTGTTCTTAATAACCTCACAATGATATGGTTTAGGAAGAGTAGATGTCTTCATCCTTCACTTGACATATAAACTGAAAAAGCGTATATTTAGCAAACGTCCAGTCGTCGTCTTTTGCTTCAGCTGAGATCGTAAATAGCTGCTGATCATTATCACTTTTCACTGTTTCTGAAAAGAAGTTCCTTGAAACAAAATAATACAACTGGAGCTGGTTTTGCTTTTGATTTCGCTTTGGGTTGTGTTTTTTTTTTTTTAATTTCTGCCAGTGTTTTTCTGTATAATTACACTGTTTAGTCCTTTGACATCCAGAGATGTTACTTTCAAGTGAAAAGCCACAGACAATAACTGCTTAGCTTATCAAAGAACTTCAAAGCAAAGTAGTTATTTCTTCATTTGATAGCATGAACCTTTCTGTGGCAGACAGTTTAATTTTAAAACTTACATATATGGCTAAATATGTCAATTTCTATTGATAATGTCATCAATTCTTGTCCTGTAGTAAATTTCTTACATTCCTTTCAGTCTCCTCCTTTCCTATATTCCCTCCAGTTTAAATGAAAGACTAAAATCATGTAAGTAGCATAAATCTGTCCCCAAAGAACTCAGATCTGCTGAAAGCACAGGTCCTTTCTTCTCATCATGATCCCTGGCAATGTGCTGCTTCCAGTTCCCAGGAGGTCTCCCTCTACCTGGAGGCTTCTGATCAAGAGGACTTAGCTACAGCCTTTTCATGGCTTCCCATGTTTCAGTTTTCTCCGTTCTTTTTTGTTCATTCTTACTATCGTTTTTCTCTTTTTTTTTTTGGTAATAGCACTTTTTTTTTTTTTTAAGAGTTCTTGCTGAATAAACCAAATGCTGCACTATTTATTCATAACATCAGTGTGTTACTGCCCAACTTCCAATTCTTCGTAACTCATGATAATTCTCTTTGTTTGTCTTCAGGTTACTCTGCTTATGTCTTAGTGTCCTTGTTCAGCCACTGTCTTTTCCTGCCCCCATCCCTATGGCTTGATCATCTGCTTAGCTACCCCTCCTCTGGGATGTTTCTGTATATTATGGAAATGACAGATTTACTGTGAGAGACTGGATGTTTTTGTGTTTTCCCTTGTTGAAGTTTTCTTTTTCTAAACCTACAGATACATGGGAACTAGATGGCTGAGTTTCTTTCTTCTTTGTTACAGTTTTTTTTTTTTTTTCTTCCAGTGGAACAACTGGGATTTGTTCTTTTGAATTTTATCTGTAGATTCTTCCTTGCTTTCTTCGTAATTACATCTTTCTGTTGGTGGTGGTGAAGCACCATAATTAGATTCAAGAGTCCCTTTTGAGGCTCAAGCACAGGGAATGCTGTGCTGGGTGCTCTGACCAGTTTCATCTTTCCTGACGGGCTCAGCTTTAACAAGCATACAATCAAGATTTCACATACCAGAGCAGGCTTCCTCCTTGAACATTTTCAGGCTGTCTTTATTTCCACATTGATTCTTCTCACACTATCCTCAGTATCAGCCATCTGAAGCTCTCTCTTTCTCCCTGCCTTTCTGCTTCTCTCCTCTCTACGTCTCTGCTTTCCACCAGACCTCTGTGACTGTGCAACTCTGTCCCATTTCACCCCATGCACGCTCTATCCCTCCTCCCTCTCATTCCTCTGGATCTTCCAGATGAGTAGATTTCTTGGCAGATTCACAGATGTCAAATAATTTATTGTGGCTTTAAACTCGGACATCGATTGCCTGATGCCTACCTTGGTACCGTGTTGGTTTTATTCATCTCTGGCATCCCTGCTTGCTGTGGAGTCGAAGGCTTTCTTATCTTGCATGCCTGAAGTGGTCACCTTAGAGATTTAAATCATATATAGGTATGTTTCAGCACTGTGTAGCCATATTCTCTGCAATGGTCTGCTTATTTTCTCCAGAGGGGATTAGTAGGCTGGAGGGGTAGGAAGAAAGGGGATCATGTTGACTTTTCATGTCTCAGGCTTCAGGCAGCCATCTCACACTACCCCCTCGGCCACGTGGATTCCTAACCTCTGTGTGCGTGTGGGTTTTGTCACTGCCCTTTGGCTGTATAGTTCATCTTGTAGCTTATATTAATTCAGTGAAATCCTTGAGGAACTGTGCTGTTCTTTGCAGCAGTCTGATGAACACATGGCTTAAATTCTTGTTGTTTTGGTAGCTTAATCTACCAACAATTATTGAAAAGCCATGTTAGAAAATGGATAGTTCTTATGTAGTGAATAGTGAGCATATAAAACATGCCATTTTATACCAACTTGAGATAGCTGATACTGAAAAAGTATAGAAACACACGCTTAAGGATAAAAGGCACTTGCATAAGACTATGTGTCCATTTTATTGGAGTTTTCAGTAGGCTTTTTTTTTTTTAATACCTTTGCATGCTTCTTTCTACCTCTAAAGAAATTTTCACTTTTTATGTGATAAACAGCAGTGGAAGTGTCTTCAAAAGTTCACGCTCAGCCCCACAGGAGGCAAAGATCTGGTGTTTGCTGGGATCTATCTGACGTCATCTACTTTCCTTTGTTCCCTGGGCATGACTTTTTTTTCCCGTTACCTGGAGCTGCAGAGCCCTGGATGTTGGATTTTGTGCATTCTGGTCCGGAGTCCCAAGGTCCAGCTGTCCTCCTGTCACTGCCAGCTCTCTGTTGAAGGCAGGGTAAAATGCATAAAACCTCACTCTTCACATTCAGCCATGTCATTGACTGTAGCTGCCTGCACTATACTGTCTGCTCACCTGTGGAGTCCCCTGACTTCCCTCTGGCAGCAGGAAAAGTGTGACACCTTGATTTTTTTTCGTAGTCTGAGACTCAACTCCCCCATCTCCCGGAGTAGCCATGGGACCTTGTCACGCAGAACTTGAGAAGGGAAAGCCATAAGTATTGAGCCTTCTGTTTGCTCAGAGAGGCATACATAAGCCAGGAACATAGTAAATTGTTCAATGCTGATTTTGCAAAGAAGAGGGAAATTATTTTTCTGATTAAACATTCATGATGTGCTCATATATTACAGCAGTAAGTTTATAAATACATGTATGTATTGCTTGCTGGTAGGAGGCTTTGTAGAGGAAACCATTCTCTTTCTTGTGCCATGATCTGACATATCCATGCACGCAGAGATCTAGACCAGCACGTTTGTGATGATGCCTGAGGAAAAAATTGCTTTAATTACTTAAAAATAATAAAGTACAACACCACATTTTATTTTAATCTGTCTATAAAACTGAAATACTTGGGTAATTAATAGTCCTGTAGTTAGTAGCTGTAAATGTTTTACCAGAATACTTGACTCTTGGGACAACTGGGGCAGTTGTAAACGACCGGGCATAGTAAAAACTCTTCTCTCTTCATGGCATATATGTAGCTTTCACATATTTTTCCTTGTCATGTGAGGTTGCCTTTTTGAATTCATTCCCTTTGTATCTCACACAGCTGCCTAACTCCTTGCATGCACACATGCTCTCAGCCCTCCCCCAGACATCTGTTCTGCTTCTCAGTACCAAGTGCCAGAGTTTGAGCTTGTTGGGAGGAGGGGCGAAGACAAAATCCTGAAAAAAAATTAGATGGCAGTGATATTTTTAACAATATTTGCAGTGGAATTTTGTTTTTAACCTCTGCTTTTAAAAAGAACTCAAAAGGCGTTAGCTAAAAATACGTATTTTTTTCAGGTTTTGTCTAGAAAAGGTCAGGCTTGGGTGGGGATTGGTTGGTTGTCTGGGAAAAGGCTTTTCTCCAAAATTGTTCCCAAAGTGAGCATATTGCTGTAGCATCACAGCAGTAAAAGGCCATGGCAACTGTAAACCTGTATCTAGTCTGGCATTATTTTTCTCACATGGGAATACATTTCATTAGAAGCATAGCCGTACCTTCATCACTAAATTTTGGTCCACAGAAGGTCTTAAATACCTTGCTTCTACTTGAAACGCATCCATTATGTGAAACCTTCCGACCCTAAGCTACCATGGGTTTCTAGGTATCTCAGATGGCCAGTACTGCTCCCGTGAAGTCCAGAATGCCAAGATGTATTGTACTGTTTATGTTCCAAAGTGTTCCTGATTGGCATTTTAGGTTTTGGGTTTTGTGGGGTTTTTGTTTTTGTTTTTTTTTTTGTCAGAGCTGAGCAGAAAGTGCTTGAGCTGTCAGAGCCAGAGCATTTCCCTCAGCAAGCAGCAAGGAGCAGGTGAGCACCAGGGGACCATTCCCTTCCTTAGTCTGGGAACAGTGACAGTCTCCTCCTCTGCTCCTCCCTCTGCACTTGTCAGAAGAGACTGTCATGGTCACCCACTTGCAGATTTTGCTGTGAATCCTGGTCTAACCTTAAAGAAACAGAATACAGCCTGATATCTCCCTCTGTCATTTCCTACCAGCTGCCTTGGGACATTTTCCTCTTACCCTCTTGCACACATGGTGCATCAGAGGCATGGCCAGGCTGCTTCTGTTTTCTGCCTTCTCACCCAGGCACCTTACTTCTCCTGTACTTTTTTCCATGCAGATAGGTGATGTGTAATATAAGTGGTAAGCCTAGAGATATGGAATAAATGGAATTTATTTCAGTGGCTATGGTCTGGGTGATACAGCATACGGTATAAAATACGCTAAGTCCATGCTGGGTTAGGAGAAATCAGCCCTGGCAATGGAGCAGGTAGATGGGAGCTGCTCTGTGGTCCTCAAATTTTAGGAAGGAGGAGTTTAAGTTGCTCTCTCTCCCTCTTTCTTTTCACCGCTGCTCCTCAAGCTTGTCTGCCTCCTGTTCTTGCAGTCACCAGAGGCACAGAAGCTCTCTGTGGTCCTAAGTACTCCTGCAGAGACTTGAGAGAAAACTCTTACCTTCCAGTATATTTCCCAGCAGCAAAAACATCAGGAGCAGCTTGGCCACTCGCAGGCTCAGGCTGAAGCAAGAAGCATCAGCCGTCAGATGAGTGACTTTGTGGGGTGGTCTTCATATGATATGCAGAGGGAAAAATGTCTAACAAGGGAAAATTACAATCAGCAGATTTAAAACAGATAAAGTGGAACACTTTTTCCCTGCACTAATAATGAATCTGTGAGACCAGAACTTTTGGATGCCACAGATACGGATTCAAGAAGGGATTAGACCATTTCATGGAGGATTGGTCCACTAATGGCTATTGAAAATGCTGGTCAGGATGCAGTCTCAGAAGACCCTGAATCACTGATGGCTGGCAACTCAGCTAGTCTATCAGGGATGACTCCATGCATGTGTCTTATGCTCTTTCTTTAAGCATTGCTGTTGACTTCTCTCACAGATAACATGCTCAGCTAAGCTGGGCTTTGCTTTGGTCTAGTATGTCAGTGCTTAGTGGCTCTTAAGACAGAGTTTAATCAGTTGATAAAACAGTCTGCATGATGCTACTGCCTGCATTTTCAGGGGCGTGATCTCATAGGTCCCTCCAGTAGTTTGGACCCATGCCTGAGCAGTCTCCACAGGGGACAATGGCCTGCCACCCTGGTGGGACACTGCTGTACGCTCTGAGCCACAAAATGGTTGTCACTGGGGGTGATCATTAGCCGGTAGCCAAACTAGCCAAAATTTTGGGAAGCTCCTATTAGCTCCAAGCTAAGAGGGTTGTCATTAATAAGAGATGGTTACTGAGAGGCGTGATGTCTGTTTGAGGTTTTTATGCTCTATAAGATAGGCCTGAAAAGGGCAAAATCAGATAAGGAGTCTGTAAGTTTTTTCTGCTGTGGAATTTGCCTGTCTTTGGTAATATTCCTTCCTGCCCTCGTTTTTGTTTGTACTGATAAATATCCTTGCATTAATCAACTCATAATGCATCTTGTTTATGCCTTCAAAGCCAGCCTTGCAGCTTTCGTGAATATTTTAGGATATTTATGGCTTTGTAAATGACTGAAAATCTGCAATTTGTCATTAGGAATTAAGAAAAATCTTCCTTCTACTTAGGGCTGAAGCACAGCTTTGGCCTTTGAGGGACTGAGCCACCTCTGGGCCTGGTAGACAAAAACAAAGTCAGACAGTGCCCAGATTTACAGCAGCGAGTGACTCTTAGTTACTCAGATGTCTTTGATAATGTGTCATCCGCTGTTGCTGGCAGGGATCAGTGTTTAGGCTCAGAATTAATTTCTCTCTAGCTGGAGAGAAAACAAAAATATCTCTTCTGCAAGAGTGAAAAAAAAAAAAAGAAGAGAGAGGTAGTAACAGGGAGAGAAATGAAAACAGCACCCAGCAGATGTAAAATGCACATATATATATATATTGCATATAAAGACTGCAAAGTTTAACAGAGAGAAAGTGCTGTTTAGAAGAAAACATTGTATTTCACTCTGTTGTGCTCTGTACTTTCCGCTTTGAAATACAGGAAGTTAAAAGAATTTTTAAGGTTTCAAAAGGGAGTTTATTTGTAATTGGTGAAGGGCTAAAGAGTTGGTTGGGGTGGGATAATAATCAAAGGAGCCTTTTCAGCACTAAACTGTAGTCCAGAAAATCAAAGGGAGGAATGTTAATTGGTTTGTACAACATGATATTCTCAGTTCAGAGTAGCTTCAGCCACTCAATGGTACTTTTTCTTTTTTCTCTTTCTGTCTTCGTAGGTTGATTAAGTGACAAGGAAAAAAAAAAAAGAAAAACGAAGCTGCTTTCAAGTATTGAAGATACAAGGCCAGGATGAACACGAAGGACACAAAAGTGACTGAAGGAGGTCTCAATGTCACGCTTACCATACGCCTTCTCATGCATGGCAAGGTGAAGCATTTACTGTTGCCCCAGCAGCTGCCTGTGTATTGAGCGAGTGTGTGCAGTTACTGTCGGAGCCTGACAGTGGCATTGACGGAGGGTCTGCTCCTCCTCCTCTTCTGACTTGAGTCAAAAGCCCCCTTGCCTTGACCGAAAAATCACCCCCTGCCTTTCAAGGCATCATACTTAAGTTTGCGCTGCAGCCCGAGTTCGTTGGAACAAACCCTGCTTGTAACGAACCCATTTTGAGCAGATCCAGGGGCAAAAAAAAAAAAGAGTTCTTTCATTGATAGTTAGCCAAATTAGGCAGGCCCTTGAGTAAGGCTGACCTGCATACAGCTCGCCTTTCTCATCATTTGCGGGGTTTTTTTAAGATACCAGAACGTGGATGTGTGTGAAATAATTGCCGCAGAATTACTGTCTGTTTCTGTTGAATGCAAATGGGATAGTTCTTCGTTGTTTCGATGTAGCATCTTATTAGAGAGAACCCCCTGATACACCAAGCATTTGTCCAGGTCCCCTGCGGGTTTGTTTCGGAATGTTGACTGTCATTTCATTTCTGGCCAGCGCAGCACTTAAGCATGCAGATAAGTGTGAAATCTGTGCCATAGACAAAGTGCCAATTCAGTATTGTCAGACGTAACAGTCTGATAGCCGTTTATTTCACATTGCCAGATCACAAAATGGGCTTTTAATTAAAAAACGCATTTCATAGGTTTGTTTGTATTGTTTGCATCAGGCAACACCGGGCATTTTTAGGCTTAATGAATGAATGTTATGTAAAGGAGATGGTTTTGGCTCTTTCTTGACAATGGACGTTGAATATATATATAATCCTGGAGATCAAATATTTATATGTAAATCTAAAAGTATGTTTACTCCTGAAATTTAATCTAATAACTAAAAATACATTTACACTTTAAAACGGTGCATGCTTTCAACCTATGGCATAAACACACATATGACATGCCTATAGCACAAGTAGGAGACTAAGGTATCTCTCTCTGTTTTTTACCGATGGAGCTGCTACGAAGTGTGAAGGGGTACAGTTTAAGTTTGCAAATTAAAAAACTCAGAAGTTGGCTTATGCTAGATCAAATTATGTATTTTCTCAGAAACGATCCAACCATTTTGTTTGATTTTTTTTTTTTTTCCCCCTGAAATAATTCAGCTTCAGGCAGGCATCTGGTGTGTAAAATGTGCATCTTAAATAAGGATCTGACAAACAAATTTAATAACAGTCTCTCTTACCAAACCCACCTAAAATCTGTGTGCATCTCTGCACTGAAAATTAGGTCTTACGGGTTGGTTCTACCAGGTTCTGGTCCCAATCCAGAAAAGCGTTTGAACACATCCTCATCCTAGTGGGTATAAGTAGCCCTACTGGTTTCTGTCAAATTCCCATGTGCTTAGATGTGCTTTGCTCTGCTTCTTTCAGAATCATGCCATTAAAGCAAAAATCAAGTATTTATCATTTTCAGGACATTTCAGTTAAACTCTGGGCTGGTATTTTTTTGAAGCACAAGATAAGTAATCAGAAATGAAATTAGAAAAAGCTAATTTTCTGTGTCAAACATCGATGACACTGTGTGCAACCACTTTTAACGGTAATGGATGTTATATGTCCAATCTTCAATGCATACGTAGCCCCAAGGGTCTAAATTAAACGCATAAAAGCTACAAAGTTCAAATTTTAAGTAGGAGTATACCATGCATCCTCAGTTAACAAGGCACAATGGGTATACAGTTAACTCTACTATGCTCTAATCATGTATCCTGTTGTGCCTAAGTATTGCAAAGAGTACTTTAAATCAGAATTTATTTTAGTGATAAAAGTCAGACCCTTATGGTTTCTTTGATGTCACTTCGGTGAATTAGAAATGCTAATATAGAGGAATGACGGATGTCTGAGTCAATATGAACTCGGTGTGAGAAGGTCACTCTGAAAGCTGCGTGTGCCTCTGAAAAAGAAAGAGAAACATGTATCTAGGCTATTCCTTGAGATTTGTTGTGGTAATGACATCGGTGGAAATTGCTGATCTCTAATTAGTATTTCTAGACAAAACAATTAACTGAAGCAGAGCTTGGGTTCTAAATAACTGGTCTTAACTGGAAAAAGAAGAGGGGAATTAAAAGGTTGTTTTTTAAAAATAACAGTAGCAAACTGGATTCAGTTAGATAATTTTAGAGTAAGATCATTTTAAAGTTATTTATTAATGTACTTCATGGAAATATGACGGTCTATCCCCACGAACCTTAACTCTGTCTCTAAACCTTTATTACCAGAGTACCTTTGCATAGGGAAGGTTTATTTGCTTTGTGATATTTACATTCATTTTGATTGAAAGTCCATAACTTGTGCTACGATGCTTAGTTATCTCGGCTGTAAATCCTGCAGACTTTGGAAATTTTCAGCGTGTACTTTTCATGCGATTTGTATAGGGGCTTTAAGTCAAGGATGGACATGTTAATTATGCAATTAAGCTAAATTCTGTACCTGCAGAGAGAAAAATCAGGATATGTACAAATGGACAGACCTCTGTGAGAGGTAGGGAATAAAAGAGCATCTTTAACAACAACAAACCAAACAAGTAGCACAAATCAAAGCCAACATTAGTGCCTGGTGAAAAGAAAACAGATGGGAACAGTCCAGAGCTCCACAAGAACCCAGGGTCAGTGCCTCCCCGCAGGTAGGACACCTCTTATCAGCTCCTTTGCTTCATCTTGCTTTGGGGAAAGAGGGGCTGTAGGTCCAGCAGAGCTCCAGCAGGGCTTTGTGCAGCCTCCTACCAAAGAGGCTGGGATGGCCACTTGGAGGACCAGCTCAGCCGCTCCTCTGCAGCATAGCAAGATTTGGAAACAGCTAACTGGCAACGAGGCAAGGCACAGCCTTGATTTTTCTCAGAGCAGAAAATACGGTATTACGGGGGGACAACAACTTTTTTATCTGTGGAAGCAGCAAAAAGGCTTGTGTGGGCCCAGCAAAAAGCTAACCACTGTAGGGTATAAAAGGTTAACCTCAAGGTAAATATTGCCGGGGCCTGATATGAAAGGTGTCCTCCTGAGCCAGGACTTCAGAGGGTGTGTGATGGTGTAAGATGAAAGGCCTAATTTTCATCTTGCACCGTGTTACATGAGTAAAATAGTTATGACAGTGTGACAGCCCTGAAGAGAAACCAGGAGCAACACAAAACATTTCTCATACTTTCTTGCGATGAATTAGAGGGCAGGTGTTAGGGAGTACGCTGAAAGGGCAGTGCTCAGATGTTCTTCACATCCGCAGAGAAGCAACTGTCTCTGTTTGCAGGGAATTTTAAAAGCAAAATTAGGAAAAACTTCTTATGCGGATGTGGGAGGAGGGGAGGAGGCTGCCTGGGCATGCCGCAGCATTCATCATGTAGGTTTTTAAGGACAAGTTAGACTAAAATGAATACATCCCCTAAAGCTGCCGTGGCACTGCAGCCTCTGCTGCCCAGGACCTTTTTGACTGAGTTACCTGAATGCTGCTCTGGCAAGGGCAGGAACGGAAGGGCATTTTGAGGCATGTGCAGGAGCTGGATATGTAGAGTATATTAAATAATGCAGAGATGCATTTTCATCTTTTATTAATGATAAAGATGCACCACATTAAGGAATAAAACTGTTTCATGCATTTCAGTAGAGAAAAACAGGGAATATGGGCTGGGGCTGTTTACATTGCCCTACTTCTATGTTTTCCATCTAATTCCTGCTGTTGCTTGAAGTAAAATAAGTAAAATCACTGTGTAGGGCAGAGGTGTGAAGGGGTACAGATATTTTATTATCTTGGTCTACTTTAAATTTGTAATTTCTGGGTGGGATTAGAATATTGCAGGGATCACAAGATTTCTGCTTCCAGCAAAGGCAAAAGTGGCAGCATTTACCCAGATCAGTTTGACATTTTTGAAGGGCTTAAGGAACACAAATTGAGCGTGTGTGCATTCATGGGCAAACAGTCGCCAGCTCTCAGAGCTCTCTGTAAGGAGAGGCAGAGCTTAGGCTCCAAAAGAAATGTGCCTTTCACTTTTTCTTCCTTTTTTAATTTTTGTCAAAATCAAACTTCTTTTGGCTATCTGCATGTTACAGAGTCTTTGATGGAGCTCGATGTTTCTCTCTTATCATTCCTTGCTCACCTTTTGCTGAATTTTTTATTCCCGTGACTTGTGGCTGGTTTTTTTTCTTGCTTACTGCCACAGGTAATGAGGTTGGAAGATTGTGGAGAATCATAACCTTGCCCACAGGTATCTGCTAACATACCTTAACACTTGACATCTGCAGTGCTTTTGTTCTAGTTTTGGTCAGTTCATGCCCAGAAAGAAATAACTCTTGAAAAAGCACCTCCTTTGAGTATACTGGATGATTACATGATTTTGGACTGGTTTGGATTTGTACACAGCCGGTGTTAACAGGCTGATTAAGACCCTAGAGACTCACCATTAAAGGTTAATTTTAGATGCGAATGGTAGGGAGACTGTGCCGGTAGAAAGATGTTAAATTTCGGGAAAGCAGCTTAATGGAGATTTAAAAGTCAGGTCCATGAGGTGGAACAGGAGAAAATGTTCAAATGTGCCACCATGGAAAGGGCAGCAAGGTCCTGAATCCATTTTGGTCTCCATCTCATAGTGGTGGCATAGGAGTCCCTGCTTCCTCCTGACAGTACGAACCTGCAGAAGAAAAAAATGCATTGTTTCCAAAGGCACTGCGTGAAGGTGCCCACCAATGAAACAATATTGGGGTGCAGTGAAGTCTGCAAGAAACCAAAGTAGAATATATTGAGTCTGAGGAATCTTTTAGAGAAAGGGGAAGGTGTTCAGAAATAGAAAACAAAATAGATTAATAAAGTCAGATGGTTAGGAAGAACAAGGAAATAATTTACAGGTAGGATGAAGGAGGGAAGGGAACACTGGCAGGGAAGTAGGACTCTTGCCAAATACTGAGAGGTGTAAATTGGAGAGTTGAGGCAATTAGCTGGAGAAGGTAATTTAGAAGATACATGTTCGGTGAGAGAAGGAAACCTGGAAAGCATAAAAGGCTGAAAGGCATCAGATGTGGCAGTGTCTAGAGAGTGGCACATTTGGGATATGCTGTGTTGGAAAGACAAGCTATTGCAGCAAAAGCATATGCAATTTTGGATGTATAGCGTTGGTGCATCATGGGGCAGAGACGGTAATTACTTTACTGTTCTTCTGGCAAAATCACACCTGTGGTTCTGTGCTCAGCAGCAGGCGCCATGCGTGTGAGTGATGTTGAAGACTGAGCAGAGGGGGAATTCGCAGAAAAATAACGAAGTTTTAGGAGGCTGAGGAGACTGTGTCTAACTTTCTGCAGACGTTCTCATAAATACCTGGAGATAATAAATACGAGTGTAATAGAGTTTCATTATTTTGAATGATACAAATGCTTCTGGCTGGAAATAAGGGGATAAAATATATATTTTTTAAAATAAATCCTTGTAAGGGAATCCCAAAAGAAATTCCTGGTATTGAGATTTTTAAGAGGTTCTGGAAGTCTCCTAAGCAGATTTTAAACATGTCTGGGGAAAAGCAGCACGTGTACTATGTAGAACGTATAATCTGCATTGATGGAAGGAAGATAACGATGACTGAGTGGAGCTTTTCCTTCCCTGATACCATTTGCTCAATGATGTGTTTCTCATAGTTTCAGCAGAAAAGAAGTAGAAAAATGTACCTGCAGTCAAATGTTCAAGTTTGGACAAAACCCTATGAGTGCCTTGATTTTTAGGCACTAAACTTACAGTACTTATAGCTTAATTTTAGATGCCCTGAGGAACTCTATCTCCCAATGGTTTCAGCAGGATCAGTGGGTACCTTGTGGCACTGGAAGGACTGGTTACAGTGGACTTACGTCTAGCTTCAGTGGTGACTTTCGGACATGTTGGCAGTTATTTTAGGATGATGTATATAGAATTTTTTACAAGAAAAAGAAAGAAAATTTAGACTTATTAAGGTGATTGCTCATACTTAACAGCTCAAATATAGACAGAATAAAATCATGGAGAAAATTTTCATTTTCATCAGTATAGATGATAGAGGTTTAGCATCAGGGATTTCTCTTAGTGGCCGCTTCTTTGTGCCTGCTTAATTGCCCCCTGAAGGACTGTAAAGCAAGCACAGAAATATTTTTTCCCCATCTTGAAGGTAATGTCCTTCTCCTTCCCCATTTTTTTCTTTTATTTTTTTACTTATTAAAATATAGAATACAATAAAGTAGCTTTAAGAATCACCTTGTCAGTAATTTAATCCAAGCTGTAAAATGCCAGCCTAGCCAATGTTTGTTCTGTTCTTTCTAGTTTCCACGAACACTGTCAGGGTATTATGAGGATTGACTGTCCTGCCTATTGCTATTATAGTTCTTGTTTTGTTTGTTTGCATTACTGTGGTACCTAAGAGCTCTAGCCATGGAACAAAACTCTGCATGCAAATACACAATACAAGATGGATCTCCTCTTACTGTGTTTGTAGTAACAGCTGAGAGTTTCTCACTAGCCTAAAAAATCAACAGAAAGGACAGAAGTCTTTTCCCCCAGCCCCTGGGCACTGTATGTCCCCAAAAACAATCTCCGTAGCTGAATTTTCCCACTTCTGTCAAACAGAATCTCCTCATCGGTCCACAGCTGTAATGAACTGAGATTGCAGAAGGCACACACCCTACTTAGTGCTGCTGCTTCAGCATCACAGGTGGAGGGACAAGCAAAGGAACAGAACCGATTTTTTGTTTGTTTTTTTGGGGGAAGGCTGGGAGATTTAGTGTGAAATTGAATGTAAATTGGTTACCCATCTGCTATCAAAAAGCAAATGAGAAATGCCCCTTGGCACAGCTGCCCAAAAAATGGTATATGGACCTGCAGAAGATTCATAATACTAACTTCTCCATAATTTGAAGGTTTCCTCATATTACCACATTGGTTAGCATGAGATCTGTCTCGGTAAGGGCTTGGACTGCAGTGCCTTACTAAATTAGGGCTGTTAGCATCAGACAGTGACGACTGAAGTATCACCTAGGAGCATGAGATCTCCCAGGTCAGTGAGGCTAATCCCACATAATCCCAGAACACAAATCAGACTCTCAGTTTATCGAAGGCAGCCGTTTGTTCCCTGAGGTAGACATGTTACATCGTTTCCCAAAACTGACTAAGGCTTTTCTTCCAGCCTTTGAAAAATGCTGATGCACCGCATGCTCCATGCAAACGCATTGTTCAGAACATCTTCATGCAACATGTTCCTGGGGTCTTCCATGCAAACATCTTCATGAGTTTATACAAGTATCGGCAACTCTATCCTCAGAACAAGGCAAAGAGAGAGAGCTGGGTTATGTTATGCCTCTTTATGGATGGGAAAAAGACAACTGGTGCTGGTCTAGAAAACTTTATCAGCGCAGATGGCATTTGCTGTTGCAAGGATCGCTCCTTGTCTGGTGATGGATGTGCTTCCCCACTATGGAATACTGTATTTCTTTTCTTTCAATGTTTTTTCTAGCAAGTCTTTTTGTTTGTAGAGTCTAGTCCTACTGCTTCTATCTTATCCTTGCTCATAGAAAGCAGGTAGATGTATGGAATCAAAGCATTGCCTGATCTATTGCAGGCTTTAGGACGTGGCTTCTGCTTTGTCAGATGCTTTGGGGTGAAAGTATATATTCTTATTTCTTAAAAGGGTTTTCCTTCTGGACGTGGCTTTATCTCAGGACTCCTGTGAGGTTAGTGTTCCATTCGCCCTGTAGCACTGACAATAGAAGCTGTATGCCCCACAGTAATAGACCAAGGCCTGTGCTTTTATATGGTCTTGGAATAGCTAGCTATTTTGTTTTGATTTCCTGGGCCACAGTAATTATTAAACTAGCCTCACACTTAGAAAAATGATGGAATTGCACATATTATGTTTACGCATCGAAGGTTAATCTTTATATCAAGGTTTGTTACCATTCGTTAAGCCTCTTGTTTTCTTAACATGACTAATTTCTTTCTTTTGATATTCAAAAGGCACACCAGATAATTGATTAGGAAATAGCTTTCTCCTACAGTGTATTTTATATCTTTGTTTACTCATTTGTACCATCAAGACCCCTGCAAATGCCTTGGCTCACAGACTTCTCTGCTGCCACCTTTTGTTCTGCTGGTGCTGTCTGGCCCTCACCACAGACGGTGCAAAACCTGCAGAAATAGCTTTCTGCTCTGTGATGGCCCTACCGCTCCCCAAGTGTTCATTAAGATAAAATTCATCCCATTCATGTGAATGAGATGTGCAGATAATATTATATGCCACATTTCAGCATGAAAGAAAGCATCCCCTGTTTTTACCATTGCCTTTCCTCAAGTTATCTGCAGTGAATTGGGTGGTCGGCTAGAAATATACTTTATTGATACTGAGCAGTCTTGCAGTGCTTGTTGGTGAGATTCACCTCTTGTCGTTTTATCTATTTTATTAGAAACGGCATAGTAAAGAGCATCATAGACATCAATCAACTGAGCCCCCCAGGCTAAAGATTTCTTTTCAGGCTATCTGAAATCAGCATGTACATTTCAAATTTTCCTGGGGTTTTCCAAAATGATGCTGTTGGAGCCCAAGTGTGAGACTGTCCTGCTTGAGATACTGTCACCTGGAGATATGCCCTTTGGAAAGCATAACCTGGGCTGGGTTCTCAGCATAATCTGAAATTCAGAATCTCAAGATAGGCACCCCAAATTGCTGTCACTTCTCAAAGGAAGGTTTGTATCTATCTCCTTGGTGTGCATATGTTTATACGGACTTTGCACACAAATATATAAATGTATGTGTATGTGTGTGTATGCGTATATATCGGTGGATGTAGGCATGCACACACTTGCAGCTTTTAGGAGGCATCCTATTCATCCAGCACAGTTGCTGTAGCATATCTGCTTCCGACAGGCAGGTGTTTATATGTGGAGGCCAAGGAGCTTGGGTAGTACTTTTAGCTCTGGCATCAGTCTGCCGGGTTGCCTTGGACCTGTTTTTCTCCCTCTGAGCTTTAGTTCCCCCATTTATAACTTCTTTTTTTGTACACTGGTTTTTGATCAGCTGATGAAGTGTGATTATATGAACCCCGTAATTGTTATTATATAACTGATTTTCTCACTGTGTTTATGTGTGGATGGTTAGTCAATAAATCAATCTTAAATTGATCCTAAATACTTACCTTTAGCTTATATTCTTGAGCACTGGAAAACAGCAAATAGTTCAAGAGCTATTCGTATATTCTAGCAGGCAATTATTTGCTAGGACAGCTAAATCAGGCTCCTGTCTGACCTGCACTGAGACTGAATTTGACGTCAACTGTAGGATTCCTCTCACCAAACTTCAGATATGTTAGTGTCAGTCTAGGCTTCTTCTACTGCACACGGAGAAAAACGAAACCCTCGGGAGTACACTTCTTCCCTCCTCTTTTAGGAGCAAAACGTCCTCCATTATCTCTCTCCCTGGACTGCAGAGGAAGCTGTGTGTCTGGCTTACACTAGACTCCTAACTTTTAATGAACTGAGGTAGGTGACAGACGTCCCATCCTTTCAGTCTTACGCAGTTAACTACAGCACAGTTTGGTCTCTGACAGAAACCAAAGTAGTTTCTGAAGAAGATAAAGCCCTCAAAGTAACCTTGGCTAGAAATATTGATAAAACTTGAGTGTCATAAAAATGATATTAGGTATCTCATTAAGCACTATAAGTAATTTAGGGTGATATAGGAATCTATATGAAACAAATATTGTACTGTATAAAGAAACATTAAAGGTTTGATGAAGTAGCATTGGTAGTTTGGAGAATGCAGCGTAAAGAATCTTCTGATTTAATGTGTGGCAGAAGTAGTTTTCTCATCATAATTAAAGACATGATCTGTTGTCACCAGTACTTATGGGAGCTTTCCTAGAAACAGCTAAGGCACCAAAAAAGTCTGAAGTGACCTGTTTAGAACCATTCTAGATTTTTATTTTTTTTAGTAATTGTATGGGACAAAAATTCTGGAAAAATTAGGAATATCCCTGTGAAGTTACTGTGTCTCTCTCTCCCCCTGCACCCTTCTCTCACATTTCCAAGCAGAATCCCAGCTCCCAGTGCAGGAGGAGAGGTGGTGTTTTCTTGGAATTTTTGAAACTGCCTCCTTATAGAATAAGCTTTAAGTTCACCCTTTGAGGAGGGGAATGTTTGAAGTATTCGCTAGCATTACAGTGACGTTTCCTAGCATGTTCCAAGGAACTGGTCACCAGTCTCATTGAAATATTTTTTTCTCAGTGGGATTCATGCTGTTCATTCCCTCAGTTCTTTGACAGCTTGTACTCTTTGGTAAGAACAAGGTGATGATCATTCAGGTAGAATTCCTGTCCCCACTGAAATCAATAGCAGAACTCCCACAGACTTCAGTGGAACAAGCAACTTGCGAATCTTAATATTTTATGCTCTACTCTGCTTGTTTAAATACTCACGATTTCCTTGTTTGAAATGGGCCATCTTTTTTGCCTAGGGCTACAAACAGTATATTGCTTTTCTCTTTCCAAAGCGAAAGTATCTGTTCCTATTTCCAAGGAAGATATCTTTGTACTTATTAGCCATGACCCATCCATACATTTCTGAAAGAACAGCATCTGTCATTAAGACCCAGGATAATCAAACGGATTGGGACAGATTTCATACTAAGTGTATACTGGCAGAGCCTTGCAGGTTCAACACCAAGCCTACAGCTTCTAATGAAACTTTAGATATACAAAAACTAGAATTATACCACGGACTGAAATACAATTGCTTGCCCATAGCAATTGAAGCACAATATGCTCACCTGTGGCAAAAGGTCCTTCTACCTCCTAAGAATCTGTTTTACAAAAGAAATTATTTCTGAAAGCTGGGACTGAGAAGAATGGAAAAAGTTTCCAAGGTAAAACTGCTGAATATGCTGAGTGAGTGTCCTGGTTTGAGGTAAAACAGGACCAATTTTGTTCAGTAACTTTACTTTTTAGCTAGGCCTCTAGGAACTACTAGACATGAGGGGTTCATCATTAAGAGTCTTACTCCTTGTATTATTTAACCTCATTCAACAGTTACAGGCAGGTTGGCAGAGTTACAGCGATAATACAAAAAAATAGTGAGATCTTAAAAATTTTGTGGAATGGGTGTCCCAAATTTGTATCACTGCTAACAAAAAAGCTGCACCTCATTAGAGAGCCTACACAGCATGCTGGTACGGCTGTATCAGCCACAGGAAAAGGCATGACCTAAACCCGCATATTAAGAGAGACAGGATAATTTGGTCACAAGACACAAATCTGCAGTGAGTCCTCTTCATTCATTCCCCTTCTCACAGAACTGCTTCTTTGCCTTGTCTGCACAGATGTACAGAGGTCTCACCATCCCAGATGGACACCAGAAGCTTTAGCAAGAATAGTCACACAGCTGTGTGATGCGTAGAGGTCTACTGTACATCAGCCAGCAGAACTATAGGTTTGCAAATGTTTGAGAAACTCACAACAATTTATTGTCATTTAGATTATTATTCTGTCACCCGATGACCCCTCCCCACCTGGGAAGGGGGATCAGGGAAAAAACAAGGAAACATGAGGGTTGAAATACAAACAGATTTAATAGAATAAGACTAGATAATTAACATTAATAATACTAAACAACCAATATTGATTCCAACACCAATATAGAATATACAAGGATTATACTCAGCCAATTTTATCAGCAGGAAGCTGTGCACTCCCAGCAGCGGACAGTAAATGTCGGACACTGAGAGCCCTACGGCCTGAGGAGGAAAGGAAGGTGTCAGGGGTCTGGCACTGGGGCAAGAAGTTCTCTGGATTGCAGCCATCAAGGGAGAAAGAGAACTTTGCAGCAAACTTTCTAATTGATATTGAATGTGATGTTCATGGTATGAAATAATCCTGTTGGCCAGCTTGGGTTAAGTGACAAATTCAGACACCAGAGTCTTCTAAAAGTGCAGTTTTCCCAAGCATTAGAAGAGAAATTAGTCCTGTGTCACTCAAATCAGGACAGCAAAGCAGATACCTCTGGAAGATTTGCAATGTCTGTCTGGACAGTATGTACAAGAGAGCATAATCACTTCTTGGAAGAGAAGTAGGAAGGGAAATAAAAAAGGGAAATGGGAAACAGAAAAAGTAAAGTTTGAAAATAAACCTGAGAAGTGGCCTCACTGAGTTGAGGAACTTTGTGGCTAGTTAGGCATTGACTTCAGTGGGTACAAGAATCACAGACCCATGGAGGTTGGAAGAGACCCCCAAAGGCCTCCAGACTGACCTGAGTCAAGCAGATCCCATTGGAGCTGGTTGCTCAGGGCCATGCCCAGGCTGGGTTTGGACACCTTCAAGGATGGAGACTCTGCAGCTTCCCTGGGTGCCTGTTCCAATGTCAAGCCATCCCCATGGTAAAAATTTTTTTCCTTATATTGAGTAGGAATTTGATGTTGTAATTTGCTTATTGTACACCACAATAAGATCCTCCCAAGTCTTCTCTTCCTGAGGGTGAACAAACTCAGTTCCCTTAGATGCTCCTCATGTGTCCTGTGCTCCGGTCCCCTGACTATCTTGGTCGTCCTGCATTGGATTCAGTTTAGTGTGTCCTTGTCTGTCTTGTACAAGGAACCCAAAAAAGACACAATCCTGCAGGCATGGTCTCACAAACACAAGGAGAAGGCAAGAATCATTTGCCCCAGCCTGCTGGCGACACTCTTGCTAATACAGCCCAGCACTTGGTTGTTTAGGGACACACTGCTGATGCACTCTTGTACTCATGTTGGAGCATGCACTGGGACCCTCAGGGCTTTTTCTGCAACACCAGTTCATATGTAGCACGTTTTTGCCCAGCTTGTCTTGCTACATAGGCTTGTTCCACCCCAGACACGGGACTTTTCATTTGACTTTGTTGTACTCCATGAGGTTTCTCTCAGCTCATTTCTCCAGCCTGCCTGGGTGATTCCAAATAGCAGCCTTGTCCAGCAGTGTATTAACTGTTCCCCCCAGTCTGGTGTTATGTGCAGACTTGTGGAGTGCAAAGGAACCATATACCAAAGTTATTTATTGAGATAGGTCTTCTCACTGAAAAATCTTTGCATCTTGTGAGCAGGATGTGAGGAGTTGCAAGCACAAGCAGCTTCATATTATGAGCTTATAAATAACATTTTGGTGAGATATAGCTCTCTCAAGGTCACTGCAAGTAGTCCTCTACTGCAGGGTGAAGTTAAGACCACTTTATCATGAGTCCATCATTGGATAGAGCAATGGAGAACAATTTCTTAAATCTTACTCTTTGGACTGTGTTTCAGAATGGGTCAGACTTAAGTATATAGACTGGGGGAGGCGGGGCAGAGGGGAACTGTATATTATATGTCTGGGATAGATCAGCCATCTGAGACAGTCTTTAACTGTTCAAGTAGATTTCAAAATCTGAGTATAGGAGAGGAGTTTTTTTCCTTTAGCTGGTCTCCTCTCCATCAGATGATTTCCAATCTGATGTCACACCTGCATGATTTGTGTAACGTGTCCAGAGTTATTAGCTTCATTTTTGCTACCTGTTGGTTTTATGCACTGAGTTTTTAACCCTTGGGATAATGCCAGAACTGCCAAATTGTTCCCTGACGGTATGTTCATACTGACATTTCTTTGTATTTTCTGTCCCTTCATGGAAGGTTGTGGGAGCCCAGTAGCAATTCCCAAATCCCTAAAAAGTGATTAGCAATTATTGTTCTGTAATTGCTTAATAGGGAGATTAAGACAGGCCACCAGGTGTTTACGCAATAACACTCAGTAGCATGGAAATTCAGCTCTAGCTATTACATGGTGTAAAGAGGGTAAATGTTGCCCTTAGAGAGATCAGCAGTTATTTTGATGCTTGTATTATATCCCATTTTCTCTAGCAGGATGTGGAGTTCTATTATTTCTGAACTTTTCATTCCCTGATAGGAGTTTATCAGTGTTTATAGTAGCAGGATTGATCTGTAACCGCAAGACCAGTTTCTGTTAAAAGTATTTTTCTAGCACAATCAGTAAGCTGCAAAGCTGCATTTTCAGTCCACCCCTTTGTACCTAACATGGCATATCCGTGTACAGCAACAATGGAAGGGGGCTCGGCTTCACATTGCAGATTTGAAATAAGTGATAGTGCAATAGCTTAGGAGCAGAGCAAATGTTCTTCGGTAGCAAATCGTATCATTCACAGTGTCTTTTTTTTCTGTTTCAGGAGGTTGGAAGCATTATTGGAAAGGTCAGGAAATTACTTTCTCACTTTATTTTCATGTCAAAATATTGTATATCAGTTCACTTCATCAGCTCAGGCTAACTTTTTTTTCTGTTTCTCTAACAGAAAGGTGAGACAGTTAAGAAGATGCGGGAGGAGGTAAGACAAGCCGTGATGTCTTTACTTGCCTTTTTTCCCAGCCCAGAGAACTGGGGAATTCCGCGTGTGCAGACCGACACTGCCATCCAGTGGGCAGTTCATTTAACAGCACCATTCTTTGCAAGTGGTGATCTATAAATGTGCTGGCCTAAATTAAACATTGTTGTTAATATAACCTCCTTATCGCCACAGCAGTCTGGAGTCTTTCATTCCCGTAGCAATATGCCTGCTGCTGTCTTATCTCAGGAACAGCTTAGCCAGCGCGATTGTGTGCATTAAAACCACAGTATCTTTCTTTAGTGTACCAACATCAGTCCTACACATAGTTTGGCCTCCTGGTAGAGAGCTTCCAAGATCTGAAACCAACTATCAGACTGATGCTGCATAAAGTTGGAGGGTAGACACAAGCTTCAGCAGAGCTGGAGCCAGACTTGCGTAAGCCACAGTACCCCTCTGCCATGTCTTGGCAAAGCCTTAACTTTTCATCGTTTTGCAACTGTGAGTAGGATGTGGGCAGGGTAGACCCGCACACTCGCCATTCACATCCTTTGAAAAGATTCTAAACACAAAAAGGCTGACTAAAACATGGCACTGCGTAAACCTCAGTCTCCCCAGTGTCTGCAGGCTCTTTCCCTGCCCCAGAGCAAGCTGCACTGCATTCAGAGGGTTGTGCCCAGGTGGATGTTACAGACCCACACTTGTCCTGCAAGGCAGCAGATCTTTCCTGGAGATTCATGCAATTTTCCTTCTTTGAAGCAAGTGCTAAAAGCATAAGTCAAAAGACAAATCCTACTATTTAAAACTTTAGGAGTGCAAAGTGTGTAGAGGATGCCTCAAGAAAAATCAGTTTGGTTCTGGTAAATATGCAGTACATTACAGCTGCTTTGTTGTTTTCTACACTGGTAGAAGGTCTGTGGCAGGGAAATCTCAAGGTATTTGTAGTAAAGAAAATTACTGAGATCCATCTTTAAATATACACAATAGAGAGTTCATTGTCAGGTAGACTGAGTTCAGAGATCCTTTTTTGATGATAAGAGCTTTCACCCATGTTTTCACACATAAGTACATTTGCTAAGACTTAAAAAAAAATACAAGAAAAAAATGTTTCCAATATACTAGGTAATCCTGCGAGGTGATTAAACGCATTTTATTTTACTTATTAATTACCATCATGGGCAGATATGTTTGGATATATATTGTATGCACAAAAGGGAAACCATCATTGGAGAGTGCTCCTGACTTCTGAGTTAAGTATCTTAGAGTAGAGTTATGATCCCTGGTTAGTTTTTCAAGGTAAATATCAAGTGTTCTTCTTCCAGTCCTGAAAACCTACACATACATGTACATGTGACACAAGAGGCTTTATTTGTTTGGTTGTTTTTGTAAATTAAAGGAATTATATGCATCTTTATATCAGCACAGGACTAAGAGGTTATGTCTCTACATGATGATAACTTGGTCCTCCTTTAAATGACTGCCTTATTCAGTACTTCTTTAGAAGCAAAATGGAACTTTATTTTTACTTTCCTGACAGGTGTGGCAAGTTGCATGTCATCTTTATGGAATGAAATGCAAGTCTGTCTTGCTCTGTCACTGAGGGAATGTCAGAGACAGCTTCAGGCCTAAAGAAAAGTACACAAACCTTGGTTCCGTGCCCTGCGGTTGTTAAATTCCTATGCAAATATGGAGGCCACCACGTAACATTTTAATTGCCATAGCTCTGCTTTAACTAGTCATCTACTGGAGGAGTAATTTTGGCTGCTGCCAATGTACAGTGGAGCGATCTTTCAGCTAAGCTCCCATGGCTCCAGTTTCAAAGGAAGAGCCGTGCTTTGGGCGCAGGCGGCGTTGGGACGGGCAGGCCTGCCTGCTGTGGGCAGCTCTGCCTGGCACGGCTCCTGGAGTGCTCCCTGCCAGGCTGAGTCCCACCGCCCTGGGTTTGTGTGTGGTGGTGGCGGCTGGAGGTTGCCGCCAGCATGAATGAGCCCTGGGCCCTGATCTCCTTCCTGATCCAGTGCTGGTGTTTCATGAGGGCAAGCCCCACTCAGGTTGGCCTGTCAGAAGAAGTGCCTGCAGCCCTTTCTTATCATAGAATCATAGAATGGTTTAGGTTGGAAGGGACCTTAAAGATCATCTAGTTCCAACCCCCCTACCATGGGCAGGGACACCTAGACCAGGTTGCTCAAAACCCCATCCAACCTGGCCTTGAACACTTCCAGGGATGAAGCACTCTTACCTATGAACGCTGAGTATGTCTGCCAGCCAAGTCCATCGCAGCAAGATTTTCCTATCAGTAGTGCTGGTTGGTTTTTTTTCTTGTTGCTGTTGAGCAGTAGGATGCACGTGACACACATCACATGGGCTCAGACACACATCACATGGGCTGATTCGTGGTAACCCTGAAGGCAAAGGGCCAAATTAACCCAGATTATCTCACGTGTGCTACAGGCCTAGATCCTCAAGAAGGTCGGTGCCTGTGGATGACATGAGGCTCCAGTGACTTGTTGGGCTACATTAACACATTTCCATGCCTGAAATCTCAGGGGCAGCAAGCATAGGGTGGGTCTTAACCTGAACTGGATTTAATCAGTATCTACATCAAGATCCTCTTAAATATATTTACATCTGGTTTAGGTGTTTTCTCTGCACTGCCACAGCGTCATAAAGGGGACTAAGTATACCTGAGAGCCATCCTGGCTTGTCTCCAAGACTTATGGTTGTCTAACTCCTTCCAACACGCTCCTTGCCTTAAGGAGATAACAGCATTACAGTTGCCTGTCCTACCGCTACTCCTTTAAAGGGTTGTACAGTGCATATTAATTGACTGCCTTCACATAAGACACATCTATAAGGAACCTCCTCCGCAGTGCGAAGCAATTCCCCCGCTAGATAGATTGAGCCCTGCCTTTGGATCTCCAAACCAGAGAGGTGCAGCTTTCCTGGGAGACGACGTTGCTCCCTGGACAACAACCTTCTCTGAAATTCTGCAGCTCTGGTCCTACTTAAGGCTAACCCTGCAAAAGAGAAGGGAAAAGACTTGATTACGCAATTATTCGCAATTTAGATTTACAGAGGTACTATTTGCATACTCCGATGAAGGCTGTGTAAGTATTTAGCGAGACAGAATCCGGCTTCCCGCAGTTAGATGAATTTTTGGAGTGTGATCAGTTTAAGTTGAAATTATATGATGTTGGGGCTGCAGTTGTAGGGGAGGGAATTAGATGCCTCAAGATATTCCTTCCCAAACTATATCCCTAATCCTACTTAGTTTGCTTCCTGGGAAGTATAAATTTGAAAAATATTTGTTCTTTTTGACAGAGTGGTGCTCGAATCAATATATCAGAAGGCTCCTGTCCAGAGAGAATTGTGACAATAACAGGCCCAACAGATGCAATTTTTAAAGCTTTTTCTATGATTGCACTAAAATTTGAAGAGGTAAGCAAATAAAATACGTTTTTTTCTCTCTTCAAGTTGAAATACAAACACTGTTTGAATTTTCTCATGTTTGCTTTAATGTTAAATATGATTTGTTTAATGTTCTATTTAATAGCAATGAAAGTGGTTGTATTTTTATAAATGCTTTTGGCAGTAACGCTGAAGAAAAATAATGGGTCAATTTACAAGCTGTTTGATCATTTCTTTTGCTTTTTGGAGGCTTCAGGGAAAAGCAATTGCTTCTAGTAATGTGCACTAATGGTAGGAAAAATATCTTGGAAAATTTCTGGTCCCATTGTGGGTTTGATTTGAAAAGAATAATTGCCTAACTTTTAGCTCTGCTTTTGTGTGATTCTATTTGGTATTGATGTAAATTTTATATGTGTCAAAATGAATATATAACTCATTTACCTGGAAAATTTTTATTTTCAAAACAACCTGTTTGATTACCAATTACCAGTTACCAAATACCATATTTAAAGCTTGGCTTTTAAAATTAATTAAAATAAAAGCACTAAGAGTAAGTGAGGCAAGAGCTCAATTTACTGTAGAATAATGGTTCTGTGCAGATACCTAAAGTGCTGGGATCTCCTGAAGTTTCATGGACCAACTACAATTAGATATGGTCACCACTTGAATGGGAAATCTCACAGAAAAGACAGCAGACTACACAACACGAACCCTGGTCACCCAGGAGAGGTTTTAAATCCTTCTACTTTTGAAAATCATATGTCTAGTCCAGGTGTCTCTCCTGTCCCCTCTGGAGAGACAGAGGCCCCTGCAGAAGGCATTTCACCTTCTCCTAAAGGAAGAGCCTGCAAACAGGTGGACTGAATCACCTGCAGCGGGAGAAAGGGGCTGTGTCTCTCCATTGATGATTAAACTAGAGGGATATGAATCCCTTTCTTAAGAGTACTTATTTCTCCAAGTCAGTGAGGTTAGTTTCCACATCCCCACATAGCACTGGGAGATGCTGGCATTGATAGGAAATGTCAGCGTGTGCCTTTATTTACCCGTGTGGATTGTTCACATTTAGAGCAACAGAACTAGAAGAGAGCTTGTGGGTCATTTCCCTTAGATGTCTTCTAACATAAGCAGTACATCTTGCAGCTTGCAACTTCACATTATGATCAAAAACTAGTTAAATTTTTTTCTATTTCCTGATACTGGATCCACAACCTCAGTTCTCTGACAATTAGACACCTTCTTTTCACTCCTCGCCTGAATTTATTCATGAACAGTTTATGCAGCTTTGTTTCTGTGCCAACACTGGCCATTAGTTTAAATAATCCTTGCCTTCCCATCCCTAAGGATTACACAGAATCACAGGGGTTGGAAGGGACCTCTGGAGATCATCTAGTCCAACCCCTCTGCCAGAGCAGGTTCACCTAAAGCAGGTTGCACAGGATGGCGTCCAGGTGGGTTTTGAATGTCTCCAGAGTTGGAGACTCCACCACCTCTCTGGGCAGCCTGTTCCAGTGCTCTGCCACCCTCAAAGGAAAGAAGTTCCTCCTCATGTTCAGATGGAACTTCAGATGTTCAAGTTTGTGCCCATTACCTCTTGTCCTATCACTGGACACCACTGCAAAAAGACTGGTACCATCCTCCTGGCACCCCCTTAAGGATTCCCCTGTTAGACGTATTTTTAGAAACCAGTTTTTTCCCCTCACACCCTTGCTTTTGCCAGAGTAAGTGAGCCAAGCTCCGTCTTTCAGAGGATGCATTCCCCACCTCTCTCATGGCTCTAGTAGTCCCTTTCTACCTTTTTCCAGTTACAGTTTATGTTAAATGTGCCTGTTAATTGTGGGCAGGTTGCAAATGAAGTTCCACAAGGGCTTATTTAATGGTGCTAACAGTTCCTTGTCCTAGTTACCATCCTAACATATCCCTACCACTGCTGGAAATGCCTCACCTACTAGCATAATCTTTTGCACACAACTGTGCTGTGCCTAGTGGGTATCTCCAGCTCCTACTCAGGTGTTTTCCACAGGAACCTCTTTGGTCTTGGCAGACATTCCTGTCAGTCCCCAGAAAAAATTACCCTTTTTTTTAATACTGCAAATGTTAATCCCATTTATATTTCTCCAATCCTTCATGGGTTTCCAGACCTTCCTGTGTGATATTCCAGTCTTTCAACATGCTGATAAAGTACCCTGGTTTTGTGGCACGGTACATTTTACAAGAACTAATTTTTTTTCCATACCAGTTATTAATGAGATAATAATGATTTTGAGGTTGAATCCTGCAGAACCACACAAGTAATTCTGTCCAGCCCAATTTTAAAATGACCTGTTGTCATCTCTTTCTCAGCTTTATCTCCTGCCGATCTTGTAGTAATCCCTGTTTCTTCTAGCTTAAGAGGCAGGTTCATGTATGGTACTATACCCTCCAGTCCTCTGAGACCTGGAGAGCGCAGTGTCTCTGCTCTGTACACGAAAAAAAATGTTCTGCTTAGGGCCTTATCCTGAAAAATGCTGAGGGAATCAACAGAGATAATCCCTGCCAGCTCCCACCAAAAAGAGCACCCAGTGGAAATAACACTGCATTTCTCATAAAAACATGGAACACCGCACAGCATCGGATCACCACGCAACATGATGTAGTCTTTGAAAGGGCTGTAGCTAGAAATAGGCAAAGAAATCTGGAATTCAGGCATCTGACTGGATTTTGTGCATATTTACCCTTGTAGATTTTAGAGCATAGTCTGGACTTTTCATGTGGGTATTAGCAAAGGGGTATTGGCACTACCTGCAGATCAGGTACTGCAGTTATATATTCTGAAATATCTGTATTTAGTTTTAATATAATTGGCTTCCGGTATATTTAAAAGAGCGGTGGTAAAGAAAAATGTCTCATACAGTCAGTTAGGTTTCCTGTAATTATTCCTGTTCGATAAAATGAGATAACTGTAACACTTCAGAGACAAAATACTGTTTCAGAAATTACAAATGAGCTAGGTACCAAATGTTATTTTTCATGCATATCTTTTTGTTGGAGATTTCTTCAGCCATTTAAAAAACTGAAAATCCCAGAACAGACAGTGCCTGGCCCAGCTCTGGTTGTTGCAGCTACCTTCAAACAGAACAAAAAAGATGCATGTGTGAGACTGCTGCTTTGAGGGATTTTTTTTTTGGTATTTTTATGCATGCCCACATGAAGCATTTGGACATGAAGCTGTTGAACCTTACAGCTGTATAGCTGGGGATAAGCAGGTCTAGGAAGATATTGGAGCCCTGGAATGCTTTTCTAATGTTAGCAAAAATCTCAAAATGTGTCAGATAGAAAAAAAGAAAGATCTGGAGGAGTGTTCTCTGTGCGGTTGCTCTGTAGCCTTCTTAATAAAAGTTGATTTTCTAGCAGCCTGATGATGAGTTTACAAGCTAGGTAGGTAATTACGTAAACAACTAAAGTATTCTTTGTAGCAGAAAAAGAGAGTTGTTAAAAAATGGCACTAACCTAGGCAGACCACTGGAGTTGCAAGAGAGGACATTTTAGAGCTGTCATTTCCAGACTTGAGGTTAAGACCCAAGAAATGCAGCTGTAAGTTCACCGGGAGTGGGGCAGCTCTGGTTTTGGGTATAAATATGCGTAATCCACTGGAAGCAACCGGTAGTTAAGTGCTGGAAAAAACAGCAGGCAGAGCTCAGTGGTCAGACCTTCTCCAAAAAAATAAGAAAAAATTTGGCAGAATCCTTGCTGGTTTGCAAACGTTTATGAAGAAATTGCTCAGCTCTAGGAATAAGGAGGAGATAAAGGCAAGGTGATAAAAGCAACTGAGATTATGCCTTTTTGACAAATACTAACTCCCACTGCTACAACTAAGGTAAATCCTCTGGTGGTCATTACCGAGTGAGAAGCCACTTCACAGACTCGTTGTACTTGCTATGGAAATTGGCAGGTTTAACATTTCATTTAGAAACCAGTAAAGAAGCATTTTGATACATTTTTCCCCAGAGGTTTGGTAGATTTCTGAGCTGCCACGTTTGCTTCCCTTGGGAAGCCTTAGACGCTGTGACTGTGGGATGCCAGGAGCTAGGGATGATGCGAGGCTTCAACACTGGGAGCTGGCTGTCCCACCAATTCCAGCTGCCAGTTAGCCCGTCCTGGCTGAGGAGCAGCCCAGGCAAGTGGGCAGAAAGCCATGCAAGGTCCAGCTCTAGTGTCTGCCAGAGCCCTGAGAAAAAGGACGCAGTGCCACAGACAGTAAGAGGTTAAAGAAATAGGAATCTCCTAGTTTGAACCACGACTGTTCTGTGAGAAAGTTTCCAGCCAACCCTACTTGGGAGCCTGCAGTTTTGGAGGGGATTCGTTTTTCCATTCATTTCTCTTTTGTTGTGTTTTTAAGCTGGACTGATACCATTATGGGTGTGCTGCTGAGCCTGTATGTTTAAGTTTTGCTCTTTTTAAATGATGAGGAGAAAATAAAGAGAATAGAAGCTTCCAATTTTTGTGAAGTGCTTTTGAAAGCGATAAGTGTAGCAGAGGCTTTGAGGACAGGCCAGATATGATATGGAAGTGGGAGACATTATCAGGATTATGGTGGGTGGCTGAAGAGGATTATTTACCTACATCTGGATGATTGTGTGCCTCCACCTGACACAAACATGACATAGTGAGATGGCATCTTCCAGCTGAAAAATCGGCATGACTTGGGCTTTATTTCAGATACATGGGTGCTGCAAAATTCAGTTATCCCTCTTGCTTTATTTTGGATTGCAATCTCTCACTGACACAGGCACTAAACAAAATATGAGTTACTGGCTGGCAGAGGATTGATTTGATAGCTGTCTTGTGGCATGCAGCAATGCCTCATTCCGTCCAAGACGTTTTTCTTTTCCTTTAAGCTAAACAAGGTCACACTAAGCCATTTCTTGGAGGCAAGAATGCTGCCATCACAAATGTGGAGGTGTCACTGAGCTCACACGCGGATTCAGCAAGGCATGCAGGGTTGTTTAACGTACTTTTTCTTTTTTTTTTTTTTTTTTAATTTGAGGTCCTGGTCACACAGTATAGGCACTTTTTTTTTTTTTTTAACAAGTGGTAGTCTTGATAAGCGAAAATGTAGGGAATCACATCAGTTCTGTCCGCTGGAACTCTTGTTGCATCATAAATGAGTTAAATGAATATGAAATGCACGTTTGCTGTCGTTCCTGCCTTAATGTTTTCAGTAGCATTTCTGTGAAGGGTGTAATAGCTGTGCTGTGCCACCTCACAGACAGATAAGATGGTCTTTTCAGCTCACAGCTAGTGTTAGCAAACCCCATTGAGATTCTCATGAGTTGTTGGATAGGTGCCATGCAGCTTGTGGCTTTTTTTTTGTGATCCTAAGTGCTCTCAACAGCATCCCATCGATCAGCGGGAAGATAAGCTTTATCTTTTCCTCTGTGATGAAGACTTTAGAGGAATTGTTTTGTCTTGCCTAGAAGATTTTGAACAAACAATATATTGAAAACAATGTAAACCTTGCAACAAGTAGTATATTGAAATGCTCATGAGAGCATATAGTGTAGTCTTACTGGATAATGAGATACATGGATATAGGTTACATTACTTGGATACAGGTAATTGCTGTTCTGGTGAGCTCTCTGATTATACAGCTACGATGGAAAAGATTTTAGAAATTATGTAATACTACAAATACTTATGGATCTGCTACAATAGAGAAATTAAACCTGGGGGTCAGAAAAATATTTATCCAAATAATCTGATTTTCTCTGCTTCAGATTATTCACAGATTCTTTGTCATTTCCTTTTTTAACACTTTTCTTTGTATCAAACCTGAACAAGAAACTGTGTGAAATGTAGAGACGTATCGTTTAGTAGAAGCGTTCTAGTTGAGATGGTGGAAAAGAGACCAAATCAGGATCTGGGGGCTTGTGAACTCAAAAGCCTCTTTGTCTTTTCCATCTGCTTCGGCTGGTCTAATGAGAGATACCACCTCCTCCTCCTCCTAGTCTTGCCTCAGAGACTGTCCTCTGGTCCCACTGTGTGGACATGCGACGCCGGGCAGCAAAAGGATTCCTTCCTCTGACACAAGCCGCTTGTGCGGTTCGTGCTTATGGTGTATCGGAGGACTTACCTGCAACAGAAACAAACCACAACCGGTTGCACGCTCCCCAGGTCTCCACGAACAGCTCGGGCATTTGCTCTGAGCCCCTTCCGTGCTTACTGGGAATGACAAATCCTCCACTAATTCTCACTGACGTTGTGATTGCAGGACATAAACGCTTCGATGACAAACAGCACGGTGACAAGCAAACCACCTGTAACACTGCGGCTCGTCGTCCCAGCAAGTCAGTGTGGATCCCTTATAGGAAAAGGAGGTTCCAAAATCAAAGAAATCAGGGAGGTAAGTCTTGGGATGTCTGCCAGGAACACTGGCTAGCTCGGCGTCCTACTGAAGCCATTTAAAGAGCGTGCCCTGCCAGCATCCTCCGCTGCCCTTTGCTCGTCGCACGAAGGGGAGCATGTGCTGAGTGAAAAGCCTGGAAAAGCCGTGCTGTGGGGGAAGCAGGGCTCCAGCACAGCTGTAACCTTCTACCTTCCTTGAAGCTAAAGACCGCACGTGAGCTAAAGAAAGAGCTTTCTGACATATTAGTCTTTGATGCACAATTTAGCAAAGCAACAGTTTAGCCACAGAAATGGTTTGTCCAGTTTCTCTTCAGGCACAGTCGCCTCCCCAGCAATATTCAGGTGATCCTGAGTTGGAGAGTCACAGCTGTTTCCAAATTAGTTACCACCCTTGCTGCCAGAGGAAGGCCCAAGTAGCAATGGGGAGTACAGGTCAGTGGATCAAATGCTTGATCTACTTTTTAGAAAAATTTGATTTTCATACTCCTTCCCTGTATTAGATCTCCCTAATCTCACTGTGCCACAGGTGACTTCATTTCACGTATTCCAAACATATATCCATTTTTTTTAATCCAGACTTTATCTAAAGGTATTCTTTCAATGTGCTGTGCTAGCAGACACTTTTTCCTCTAACCAAAAAACAATGCAAAAATTATCATACAGTGCCAGTTTTAATTCTTCCATGCATGACTGTAACAACATAGCTCATGCCAAGCCAAGGATCCGATGTTTGTAATTGGTCAAACAAGAACATTAGGTACATGATCAGTTATGTTGAGAAAATCGGAACAGGATATTTCAGAAAAATGGAGTTTTATTCTGGAGAAAGTGACAGTACTCCTTCTACATTTGTATTCATCCCAACATGGGACGAGATGCTGAATATCAAGGGAACATGCTGATCCTTTCTTTTCATTTAACTATGTCAAAACAGAAGCTTTTGACAGGTTCTACAACTTGAAACTTCCTTTTTCATCTAAAATGTAGATTCAGGACAGTAGGTTTAATTGAGCTTTTAAGTTTCATTTCAAACATGAAAAGAAGTTACCAGATGTTTTTCTATCAAAGGAAATTTGACCAAATGTCAAGAAGGAGTGGAAAATACTTCGATCAAAATTGTGTGTCCTGTATTTGCTATGAAATGTTAGTTTATGGTAGCTTTGGAAGGAAAGGTGAGCACAGAGAACAGACAGGTGTCTCATCCTATTGACTTTCAAGTTCTTCCAAATTATATAATTTGGATTTGAATTGGATTGTCCCAGGACCTTTTAGGAAAGTTCCCTCTGAAAACTGCTACTGAAAGGGTCTTTTGTTTCCTTGCAAACAGGGAAGCAAAAGCAGCGTGTACCACTTCCAGTAGCTGACAGAGCTGCCAAAAGCTGTTTCAGAGTTTGCCAAGCAAACAGCATGTTGTTCCTCCATGTGCCTCTTGCTTTGTAAACTGTGTTCATGAAAACATGCGTAGGTCATTTGCTGTAAACTCACAGAAAAACAATTCAGAGCCCTGCCATTTGAAGGGTTCCCTGTGCTTGCTGAAACCTGCAAATAAAAGGCAATTACAAATCAGATTTTTTTACTTGGAATGCTATTGCTTTATTTTTCATCAAAGAGTCCGGGAACTGTGCCTCTCGGTAGTCCTCATTGTCAAAACATCATCTCTTGATATGTGGGAGAAAAGAGTCACTTGATGATATTGAGGGGACAAAAACATTATTTCTGTGCAGATGTTAGGGTCATAGGACACCCTGTCTCTTTTTTTCTTTAATCCCAAAAAAGCTTTGTCAGAGAACTTTGTATAGCTGGGAGAAGATACTTGTGTGTTGAAGTGCATTTCCTGGGTGGAAGGAAGGTGTTCAGTTTGCCTCACTCATGGGACATTTCTGGCTCAGATTCTGGACGGCCACCGGACTGTTGGTGTTTGCAGCAGTTCATGTCCAGGTGAATCAGAAAGCCAAGCGGCTGCACGCTCTGGCCCTGGCAGGCAGCAGGCGAAGCCAGGCTAAAGCCTTACCACTGGAGAAGGCAGAACTATTGTCAGAGCACATGGTCGGAGGCGACCTCAGCCATGAGACATGATTTCTCTTGGTCCTCCACATCGCGTAGGTGTCCAGGAGAACTGTCAGGCAGTGGGAATCCAGCTGATTTCTTAGTTGTGTTGAAATATGAGCAGACCTGAGTGTGAACTATCTGCTGGTGAGTGCTTAGCTCTAGGTTTTGCAGCTGTCGATACTTTGGATTTTATTTTAAATACTGGTAACCTCATCCAGACCACTGAGTGAGTGCTTTTAGGACATAGGTTTTTAAAGGTGAGATTGGTCTGTTGGTTGGTCTGTGCACATTAAATGACCGAAGCTACTGTTCTGGTGAGCATAGTTTCAGAAGCAATTACCTACTAGTCTAGTACAAGGAAGTAAGAGGATAGTGTTTGGCCAAATAGGTGTTTTGTGATAAGGCTGAGGCAGTGAGAAGTCACACTGCATATTTTCTTAAGCATAAAGGTAATGGACAAAATATTACTCATTTTTAAGTTGCTGACGTATGACCAAAGTCAAAGAATAAATAACATTGGCACTGGAAGCAAATGCATAAATGACTGTAGTATTTGGCAAAGTATTTTGTGCTAAACGTACAGATACCCAGAATTGTGTGTTAAACAACAAACATGATCAAACAGAAATAAAGGAGCATCCATCTCGAGATGTGGTCTAATTTCATCATCACTCAACACACTGAGTGGCAATTGCATGAGGGATGGTCTCTTGTGTTCGGTCATGTACCCAGGAACAACTGTAGGGTTGTTGTACTATTTTCAAGATAAGATTACAAAAAAAAAGAGAAGAAAAGCATGACCGATTGATCAAATCATGGCAAAATTCCAAAACCTATTATAGAGCAAAGAATTGATATTCTGGCCTTAAAACAGCACAAGTGAACAGAAGATGTAATCAGTAATTTAATCAGTCTTTGGAAAAAAGAATAACATGTGTTGTATGTAACCAGCAGGAAAACAAATTAACTCCTTGCTGACTGACACAAAGTCAATGGTTACTGAAAATACTTTTTTAAAAAGCCCAAAATATTGCATTGCAGTGACAATCAGGAATAGATTTTGTTTGTAATACATGAAAGTGTTAACGCGATATGAAATGCCTGGGGGTTTTTCTGTTGACTGAAAGGGCCTTTCAGGATGTTTGTGAAATAGTGCCAAGGATTGTTTTGGCCTCATGTAGTTTTTCCTTTCTATGGGTTTTTTTTTTTGGTTAACTAAGATACATTAGTGCCAAGATGAAATTTAAAAAAAAAAAAAAAAACAAAACCAAAACCACAAACAAACAAAACACCCAAAAAACTAGCTCATTACCTCCTTGGGTTCATTAATGAGCTAAAAGTTGATGATGTGCATATATTTAATCAACACTATTTATAATTTAGAAGTGCTTCTGTGCCATCCTGAGATATTTCAGAGCATAAAGCAGCCCCAGGTTTCATCCAGAGACACAAGTCAGCCATCAGTGGATTAAAGAGCCATTTATCTGCAACTCGTTTGATTAGCAGACCTTCTTCAGTTATAAGCACTTTTTCCCTTTTTTTTTATTACCGAAAAGTACTTTATTTCATCTTTTTCATTTTTCAGTCAGCATTGCAACTGTCTGTCTTTGAGAGGGTTAAAAGACTTATCCTGAAATTCAGGTCATCAGTTTGGTTCCTTAACAGCCACTGAGGACTAATCTTCCTAGGATGGGAGTGTTTGCAGATTGGCTTGAACAAGCAAATCCATGTCCTGCCAGACCCCAGTTATCCTGTCTGGGCATGAATTTGCATACGCACTCTATCATGCATCTAGCAAAGAAAAGACAAAATACTTCAGAGGCGCATCCCCTCCATCCATCACATCAGTGAATCACTGGCTTTTGAGAGGCGCCTTTACCTGCCTGACGGTGTCACTGTCTTTGCTTTGTCTCTGCTCAAGTCCACAGGAGCCCAGGTGCAGGTAGCGGGGGACATGTTGCCAAACTCAACGGAGCGCGCAGTGACCATTTCGGGCACCCCCGACGCCATCATCCAGTGCGTGAAACAAATCTGCGTGGTTATGCTGGAGGTAAGCGAGCACTTGGCTTATCACCTCTCACTGGGGAGATGCTCAAACACAGTTTTCAAGTGCCCTGGGTTCCCCACGGGTGCCACCGGCCCTTCCAATGCCAGGGGGTTTAAGGGAACCCTGTTAGACTGTGCCTTCCCTGGTGTTTGAGAGCCTGTCGCAACAGGGTCTAGCAATCAAAGACCGGGGCCATCATGACACTGTCAAATAACAAACCAGGTCCAGCGTGGAGCTGCAGCCCGTTCTGAGAGAAAAGCATGTTATTCTGATGCAGAATAGGGCAGAAAACATCTAGGTCTTGTTTTAAATAGAAATAATTGTGACTACTGTAATTTAGATATACCAGGGCTTTTTGCTTCCTTAGGGTCAGGTCATTGCATAGGGCCAGAATGTTTTGATGGCACTTTCGTAGTTCTTAGATTAAATGATAAAAAATTAATTTATAGAAAAATCTGGGCATTTTAACCCTTGCTGAATATGCCCATAATTTCATGCAAGTGCATTTATCAACTGATTAAGTTGAATAGAAGTTTGAAAAAAAAAATCTCAGCAAATCAAAATGAAATCTTTTGACACAGTAACCGTAATTTTTGACAAGAAACATGAAATGTGTTTGCTTTTATCACATTTTCTGCTGGAAAATTTTCTGTGTTTTTTCGGTTTGGTTTTGTTTTTTACCTAAGTCTAGTCAAGGGCTGTGTCGTTATGATCTCTGACACCCTACTGTTCTGTTGTTCTTTAAAAAGGGAGAAAGAGCGGAATGTTTAGACAGCACTATGGCTATTGGCTCCTCAGAAGTATGCAATGGATGAAAATGACGCACAACCTTTGCATCAAAATGTCATACAGCCTAATGCAAATAAAAGCATAAAAATTAATAAATCCCCAGTGTTTTACTGAAGAAAAGTGACTCTGGCTTCATTTTTTTAAACTACTGTGAGGAAGGATTTTCTTTATAAAAATGCAAGAGAACAGAAAGAAAGTATTAGAAAACAATTTTAGTTTGTTAGAGACAGAGTACGTGACAGCAGTAGTTATCAGCTCTGTGAATATAGTGTACAGTCTATTGTCCAAGTGACATTCGTGGAATAAATAGTTATTTGCTAAAGAAGATGAGAGAAGCCACTTCTCAAACTGAGAGAGACACAGTCCTATTTCTCGCAGGTAGAGCCACTTTTTGAGTAACTAGTTTTGGCATAAGGACTACTTTATTTTAACGTAAGTCAAATCACAAGCAGCACTAAGACGACAGCGGCTTAGCTACAGTTTGCTTCTTCAAATGTTTAAATAACTCAGAAAATGAATGTGCGCTAATTTGCAGCATATATTTAATTTGACAACAAACACTTTCATTGACATGAAATAGCTAATTAAATGATATTAATTAATAGAAGTGATATTATTTTTATCTTCTTTAGTTGTAGTTAATGCACTGAAACCAGGGCACTATTCTGCTAGGTGCTGCACAGACAGTTTGACACCGTTTTTATAGGCAGGTGCTTCTGCTTTATTTACAAGGAGAAAGTTAGCCTGGGTCAGGGGTTTTCCCTTTGGGTCCTTGCCTTGGGCTACAGGGAACAAACTCTCTTTCCATGCATTACAAAGGCTGTGGTAATGCTCCTGCTGAAGCCAGGAGGATTTTTCTCCTATCTTCCAGCTCAGTCAGATGAAAGGCAGGATCAAGCTGGTCATTTGCAATTGAACAGCTGATTGAGTTGGTAAAACAAGAACCTTGATGTGTAGCAGTGTAGGAAAGATGAATAAGCAGGAGATGTGCTCTGTGTTAACAAAGTGAGACCACAGGCTGGATTTTCCCAAAACATCGACAAATTTCAAAATTGTGCCCGTGTTTCCTGAAATGCCTTGATATGCTTAATGAAGCTTCATAGCTTCATCTGATGATGGTGGTAATGAAGCCACAAGTGCTAGCACTGCCTATTTCAGCTGTGCAGCTGGGAACTCAGCTCTTCCCCTCGAAGCCCAGACAACCGGCCTCCGGTTGCAGCTTTTGGGCTGATGGGGTGAAGGGCAGGGTGGTGTGGGCTGGGCTGGGTCAGCTGCATGCCCCGTTGTCTGAGGTGACTGAGATAAGGAGTAATTTTTTTTAATATGAGTTCTGCTTCCTTCTGCATTTTGATCGCTTTGTGTTTTTGTCTGCAGTCCCCACCCAAAGGTGCCACCATCCCCTACCGTCCCAAACCTGCCTCTGCACCTATCATTTTTGCAGGTGGCCAGGTAAGAGCAGACACCATTTTGGCTTCAGCTGGAAACCACACCGTCTTGGCCCAACCTCAGCCAGCGCCTGTTAGTTTTCAACATTTACTCTTTTTTGCCTGGTATAGTATTGATGTGCTTTGTCTACTCTGTGTGCTTACATTTTGCAGGAAAGGAGAGCACTGCATTGCAAACTTGACACAAAATTGTGATGACCGGTATTTTATCAAGATGTAAAATTAACTCCTGTAATTAAGAAAAGTTTGCCCTTCTGCAAAACGAGAGGTGTTCGAATCAGGTGCTCCCTGAGTGGGACAAAACTGTTTATTGTAGGGGTTGGTTTTTTCAGTCTTAACTTGCAGCTAAACTAGCAGTATAAGCAGTTTTGTCAGCTTTTCAGAGATGATCCAACAGCAGGATGTCTCTGCTCAGGAAAGGTATACATTTTCTGTCATAGTTTTCATATTTTTTAGGACAAAATAGTGCATTTTGCAGTAAAAATTTACACACACATAATTTCTGCTGCTTATAGTCCTTCAGGACCAAGTAGCAATGGGGTTCTGAGGTTACAGGAACGGCAGACATGCAAGTGCAGACCTTCTCAACCATGGCGCGCAACAGTCTGATTGATAACACAGAGCTTTCTTGGGTTTTTTTATATAGTGAAGTTTTGACAATTCCCCCTTCATTTTAAGCTTTATCACTCAGGGTTCTCATCTGCCTTTAAAACCCTGTGTGCAATGTGGCTCTTCCGTATCTTTTGATGAAATGGGTCTGCAACGTGCCACTGAGACATGGCGGGAATTTTCTCTGCCATCATCCATTGCAGGGGAAATGCAGTGTTAGTAAGTGATGAGCCAGCAATGAACGCAGCTGATAAGCGCCCTAAAAACAGCACAGGAGGTTAAGGGCAGCACTGCCCAGATATGTGCAAAGGTGGAGGAGTGAGATGCTGCAAACCCTGCCCAACTCAAGGGGAAACCGATCTCCTAAATCTGGCCTAGAGGAAGGCAGCCATCTCTCTACTTGGGATTCACATATGTGAAAAGCACTCCCGCCCAGCCAAATCTTTTCCCTTAGGTGACAGCAAGGCCCCTTTTTAAGCAGTTACCCACAGGGAAGAGCCACTCACCTGCATGATGGAACATCTACAGACAGGTCCCACCAGCTCAGGTCATCACCCTGTGGTCAGGTATGGGCTGCTGGCACAGCAGCCCTAGAGACCATGTCTCACCCCAGTAAGCAATTTGGAGGTCATATGAAAAGCCAGACACAGCGTTCTTGGTAGGGCAGAAGGCACAAGGTGCTGCTGGTACTGTTGGTGGTATTGTGACCTGCACCTCCCGGATCTGCCGGTTTGTAAGGAAGTTCCTGCACATCTCAAACGTATCAAAGCACCATTGCTTCTCACAGGCCTTTGTAATGACCTTTCTCTGAATTTTTGTCTCAGAGTTTTACTTTCTGCTCTGTAATAAGACATTGTGATATATATCCAGATTTTCATAATCTGGATGTAGTAGCTTTCAATTCCTGGTGTTCAAGCTTACTGCTCTCAGTTGTCTTCAAAATAAGAAATCTGCTTCCTTAGTAACCAAAGCTGAATTGAAATTTAAAATTGGTCTATGGCTGAAAGTCCAGAATAATTTACTCCATATATATATTAAGTTTACGCTGCAGTGCTTTCCTTTAAGAAATATGTGTGTATATATGCAGCAGCTTGTGTTACCAGTGTTGTAATTGCCACTACCTTCAAAGGCTGTCTCTGTATGTGATTACTCAAAAATACTGAAACTGTTTGCTAGAGTGCTCTGAGCAGTTCATATAAATAATTGAAAGTGTCCTATTTTAAGGTCTAATAGCTCTTGTCATCTTCAGTTTTATCAGTTTAAAAAGTGTTCTCACTTTTCTAATGCAACCTTGTTGATGTGAGAAAGAGTGTAAGAGACAGACATTTTCTGTGTGCTTTGAATTTAGTCTCTGACTAAGCAAACTTTTTAAGAAATTGCTTAGGAGTGTTTGGGAGTCCGTATGGAAAGACACTTTAACCAGGTTTCATAAGTGGAAATTAATACTGAAAATAAAATTTTATCAGCAGTGTTAATTCCACCCAACCTTTTGGCTATGCTATCAGAAGTTATTTTTCCATTCTAAATTACATCATGGCTATCTTGAAAGGTTTTGGTCTGGTTAATGCTTGCATATCAAACAAAACTAGCAAAATCAAATTTCCAGTTTTCCTTAACAAGTTGGGGTTCTTCTGCTTTAAGTGTTGTTTTTAATTCTCTTGTGCTTCTTCGATACTGCATTGCATGACAGAACTAAAAGGAAGTTGAACACTGTCTTGCCCTGCTCTACCAATAGTTAGCATATGCAGTGGTTAAGGAAAAAAAAATAGATCCAGCGCTTCTACCTGATGGAAACAAATTGGAAATTTCTATCCACGGTGCTACATTGCTGTTTAGACAGGTACTTACAGGGTACAGCTTTGCTTTATGTCTCATAGCAGTTTTATGGTTTAAATTGAGGAAGATTTGTAGACCAGGCCATTTCTGCTGTGACAATTGTCAGTACATCAGTAGGAAAGTTGCCCTTGACTTTGATGGGAGCAGACCCGTAGCTTATGTCCTTAGTGAAACGTTACAGTACAGATGTCTCTGTAGCCTCTACCAGGCTTGTACTTGGCATGCCTCAGCCACGGAAGGGCACAGTTCCTCTGCCAAGTGGTAAAGCAGTCAAAGACAGTTTTTCTCAACCTAAATCAATCAAATGACCTTTTGGGATCTTAAGAAGTGAATAGGTGTTTTTTTTCTTTTTTTAATGGGAAAGAAAATTCAAGACACATCTTGTCCATGCTGCTTTGATGGTTTTTATTGACAACCGAATAAAAGCTAGTCTGAGCTCTGAATGTTCATTATTTTTCTTATTTCTCCAGTTCGTTTGCTTTCTTGTGTGTATACAGGGAAGTATGAGGGAGCAGAGTGATGAGGAAAGGAGTGACTTTATTAGGTTTGCTGGTGATTTTTTTGCGGTGGTTTCTTGCTGGTTTTCAAACCACTGCTTGGGAAGCGCCCATGTAAAAGATGTTCTCTCAGCTGGGTTTGAAGTAAAGCCAAGATCAGGAAGGACACTTGTAATCCAGCATAGAGGGTCAGAGATCAAAGCATGGTTTCCAAACCCACTGTTTGGTCATGGACCTAAGCCCCCTCCCAGAGCCATTTCCAGCTATGACCTCCCTGAGGCTACTCCTGTGCTTGGCTACACACAGACCCCCCACTCAGCAAAGCAGCGTAACGTTTACTTAAGGTTGTCCTCATTTGGTAAAACACTTAAACACATGCTTCGCTGGCTTGAATATGTTCTTGCTTAAGAGGTACTGACAGTGTAGCTGTTACACTGTCTCCTACTCTGGAGACATTCAAAACCCACCTGGACACCATCCTGTGCAACCTGCTGTGGGTGACCCTGCTCTGGCAGAGGGGTTGGACTAGATGATCTCCAGAGGTCCCTTCTAACCCCGGTGATTCTGTGATTCTGTGACAGCAGTGCACCCCTGTTTTGGTGAACTGGAACCTTTTCTTGTAATTTATAAACCGTCTATAACAGCCATCCGCTGTAGATGCACGTGAGTCTGTATGCCCATGATGATCCCGCTGAGCCCAGTCACACCCACTTCTGCCTGAAAACTGCTCATGTGCGTAAAGTTTGCCGGATAGCGGCCTTGCTTTATAACTAATTTAAAAACTAAATGAAATGTTTCTTCTCTGGAAGTGAAGTTCTGCTGCAGAAATACGCATTAAGCAGTTGGGGCATTAAAGGTGATATATCTCAACTCCATTAAATGAATTGTTTTATCATTTGCAGAGAATTCACTACTTTCTAAGAGCCCTTTTGTCAAATAAGCATTCTGCGAACTAAGCTAATCAGCTCTGTTCCTGTTTATGATTCTCCCACTACAAATATTTATACATTGTAATTTGTCCTTCTGCTTTCCTGACTGTCTAAGCACATTAAAATTTTTCTGACATGCCGTTCCTTTCAGAAAAACCCCCCAGGATATAACAGAAAATTATAAAGTCTCTATAGTTTTTTCTTTATATGCCACTATAGACAGTTGAATAGAGCCAACAGGAGAGACGAAAGGCCAGGCATGACACCATATACCTCCTCGCTCACGTGCTTTCTTCGCCTTCCCCACTTTGCCCTAATGCTGCCAGGAGTGATGCCAGAAACTATACTCCTTGCACTGCTCTTGTGCTGCAGAGAGGCTGGATTTTGGGAGGGAATATTTGACTCTGTGGAAGATAAGACTGCCATGCTGGGGATCTCCATCGTGCTCCTATCTCCAGGTTGGCATGCTGGCCCCATGCCAAGGCACTGCGGGACAGGCTGCCATCCAGCCCACGTGTTCACGTACCCGCTGGCATGGCAGCCTGGGCCACGAGCCCCCTGGGGTGCACCAGGGCAGACGTTTGCTGGCATTTAGCATCTGTGACTGTCAGTAGCCAGAAGAGGTGGCTCAGAGCTGCACACAGCAGTCAGAAGACGGATGTCAGGGCAGAACATCCCCTGGGCAGGTCTGTCCCATCCTTGCTGCCCCAGCATCAGCATCTCCCCGCGTGCATCAGTGGTGCTGGGTGGATGAGGCAGCAGGGAGGGGAAGGGGCCACCCCCCATGCTCCTCAGCCCCCGTGGTGTGTCCAGCTCTGCTCCCAGCAGACAGAGCTGGGCTGAAGAGGGGTCCTGATGACCGGGGTCACCAGAACTTGGGCAGTGGCAGTTGACATCCTCTGCTTGCAAGGGGTGTGCAGGCAGCACGACTAAGGTCTTCCTGTCCCATGCCAAGCATTATCAAGCAGCACAAGACAATTAAGCTTCGTTCAGCATTGAAAGCAATGGGGGTGGCATTTGCCTAGGGAGCCAGGAGGAACTTTTCTGACCAGAACAGGAACGCTGCTCGTCCAACCTGACTGACTTGTGTCTTAACTCTGCTTCTTGTTTTCAGGCATTTACGATTCAGGGGCAGTACGCCATCCCTCATCCAGACGTGAGTCCTGCGCATGTAAATTACTCCCTTTTTCTTCCTCTCCCTCTTATTTGTTCTGGGCAACATTTACTTTCTACAGTTAGCAATAAAGACGTGGCCTAAGGACACCTTTCCTCAGCAACACACTGTAGAGCCAAGTGTTAGCTCAGCTGCATCTCTTGCCTTGTGTAATAATTGCTAGAAAGTACAATGGCCCAGGAACAAATGACAGTTATCTTGGTCTTTTTTTGCATGTGGTATATTTGAATTCTGTTAATCTGTAATTCTACAGTAATTAGTTAATATTAACAATAGCCATTACATAAAATAACAGTAGAGATGTCATTTATAACCAGTTTGGTTTTTTTTCCTTCTCTATGGTAGATTAGAATGAATGATTAGCCTTTTTTTTTTCAATATAATTTTAATTAATCCAGTTTTAGAACATGTAAGATGGTTTCTCTGCTCTGAAATAATTCCATTTGATTGGTTAGTTCTAATTTCCCATCCTGCCCTGCAGTTGACCAAGCTTCACCAGTTGGCTATGCAGCATCCCCCCTTTACTCCCCTTGGGCAGACCACCCCTGGTTTCCCTGGTACGTACCCATGACCCCCTGGGGATGTCCTTCTTCTTAACAGCTTTGTTTCCTGTGGTCATTACATCATTTTAATAATAAATGTGGTCAATGACCAGCAATCCTTCTGTTTTTACACATTAATCTCTGTTCTTCCTCCCTCCCCCAGCCATGCCTCTGTTACAGTTCCTTTCATTGTTACTAAAACGTGCTTTGTTTGTTACATTTATTTAGTCAAAACCACTTCATTTGTGCCATTGGCTAAAAGCCCTGAGTTTCTTTTGTTCACTCCTTGTAAAGTTATTATGGATCATACAGTATGTACCAGTTGGTCCCGAGTGAAGTACTTGGGCATGCACCTTGTCAAATTTCCAGTTTGGTAACATGGTTCAGAAAGAAGCAAACATAGGAAAAACAGTATGTAATTGTGGTACAGAAACGCTGATTAAAGAAATTACGGCCCACTGAAGCTCAAATTCCTTGTAGAGCCAAATGTCTTAAGAGCATCTGCAATCATCACTGCTGGGACAAGTGCCTCTCTTCTTACTAGATATGCAGCTATAGCTACAAAATGCAGTGGGAATTAAGATAAATTAAGGACTGCAAATTTGGTCCATACGTATTAAAGCTGAAGCTGAATTCTTGATTCAAGAGCGAGAAGTCAGTTAACCCTGCAATAAATCAATTTTACTGTACTTCACTACCTACATGCTTGGCATCTAAAAACTTCACAAAACAGAAGTAGCTGTGTACTGGTACATGCTTTGTGTGGCAAATAACATTTTATCACATACATCAAATTCTGTAAGCAACTTGATTGTTTTATATTCAATGTAAAATAAGCATATGCAACTCTTAATTGAATGTAAACATAAGTAAAATGTAGGCGAGTCACTTTTTTGTAAGTGTATTTCTTTTCCGTCTTTTCTAGTTGGAAATGAGTATTTTTGACATGTCTTTACACATACTAATAAACATCAAAAAAAGAGAAAAGGAGAGAAAGAGAAATGACATCCAAAATATAGTTTTGTTTCTTCATGATGTATCTGATAAAATATCTACAAGTAATACTAAACTGCCTTCCCTAGCTTTATATTTTCCTTACTCGTCATTAACATGCTGCTCCTTAATCTTTTCCCAGTTATATTTGTGAGATGTACGTTTCTGTAATGTTGCTGTGTGTTAGAGCAGTAATTCCATTTTTCCTGAGCATTTTCCTTTTGTCCACCCAACTTCCAAACAAATGTATGCAGCTTAGAGTATTTTGTACATTTCCCTTTAAAAATTACCCTTCCCAACACATCTTCAGCAACTAATCACACATATAATTTCCAAATTTTCCTAGGTTAATTTCCTCATCCTTATTTTAATTTATTAATTTTTCTTTTTCATTTCTATGTATTTTGTTCTGCTAATGGTTCGTTTGACTTCCATTTTCATTTTCCATATTCTAGAACTCCTGGTAGACAGGTCAAATTTCAGCCATCCGTTAATTCCTCAATTGATGTGTTTAGAACAAACTTCAGAGACTATTTTTAGGGAAAACCCTTCATTTTCTAGAAGCTTTTTATGACCTTGTGGAATCTCATGTGACATTTGTTGCTTTGGTGGGTTAAAGGTTAATTAAAATAAGACTCATTTAAAATTAGTCCAGCTCTCTGAGTTTTGCATCTCTTGCTTTCTTTTCTGTTTTGCTAGCAGTTCTCTATTTTTCTTTGCTCCTCTCTTTTTTTTTCTTTTTTTTCCTTCTTTCTGTATGTTTCCTTCTTTAAAATATCATTTGTTGCGTCTTGCCCTCCTTGCAAACAACTGGCGTAACATTTTCCCTCTGTCCCCTGAATAGGACTGGATGCCACTACTCCAACCAGTTCCCATGAACTTACTATTCCCAATGATGTAAGTGGACCAATAGTCAGTATCACTTTCTCTTCTCTCGCTCCTCTGCCACCGGAGGGGAAACCTCTCGTCTTTGGCTAATTTGTAAACTCTAGTCCCCAGAATAAACTGTACGGTATTTCGTCTGTTGGGGAGGGGGGGTATTAGGGGTTATTGAAATGCTGGACAGAAGCAGCAGAAGTGACTGTCCCCTCTCGTGTCAGGTCTCCAGCGTTGCTGGTTTAGTTGCACAACGGTGCCGGTGCCGCGGTGCTTTGTTAAAGCCTGGGTGCCTTCTGCTGCTTACGGTGGACTTCTTAGATGAGTCATCAAGATTCATCTCTCAGGTGGCACTAGCATGGGCAGTCTCAGCAGAAGGGTTAAAGAGAGTGGGGAAATGTGCAGCCCCGTCTGCTGTGTGTTGGGCTGGAGTCCTGCGTGCCCAGGGGGGTGGAAAGCCTGCACCACAACGGCTTGTGCCATGCTGGTCTCTGCTGTACTTAGCTAAGGCTGCATTTTTTCTGAGCAAAAAAGCTACGTCGGTTATGTGAAAGTACAATATAAGGGTTTATTTGAAAAACAAGAGCTAAAAACATTCCTGCTACAGCAACTCTGGACTGGCTGTGATCGACAGACCCAGTCTCCATGAGCAATATGATGCTGAATCTTAAAACAGCTACTCAAAACGCCCAAATGATACGCTGCATGTCATATAAAAATGCATTCCCGTTTTATTCACTGTCATTGCAAATGGGGTTTTTTTCAGTTTTCCTTACAAATGAGTCAGTTGGAAAATGGAAGATTTCCCCTCCAGTAAAAAAAGCTTTCCAGCATGAGTGGGATCACAAATAGCAATTATATTACTTAAGAGATACATACAATATTGTGTAAGCCCTATTAAACTCAGTGGCAATGATTTACAGTAAGAAAAAAATACAGAATAACAAAGAAGCGAAGGTAAATCTTTTCTGAGTGCTGTGATTTCATAAGCTTTCTGTTGCTTATAAGATATCCTGTTGATTTGTCAGTACCTGCTTTATAACCCAATTTATTGTACGTGGAGAATTTTATGGGAGCGCTGTAGTTATCCTTACAGTGCAAGTTTTTTAATCTCACTTTCAGGCAGATGTTGTTCTTGCCAGATGTTGTTCTTGCCATCAGTGATGTAAATCCAAGGTCACTTTTCTGACCACTTCTTTCAGGGTTCATAGCGGAGGAAGACAGGGACAAAGTTGGCCTTGTGTCCTGTAGTGCAACAGAAAATTAAAAAAACCCATCAGTTTCTCACCTAGGAGGTGTGAAATGCCCCGGCTCAGCGCTGCTCTCTGGGAAGCAAACGCATCCATGCGCTGTTTCCAGCAGAGGGGTTTTCTGGCTACAGGGTGCGTGTCTCACTGTTGTTGCTAAAGGAGCAAAACCAAGGCCAAAATGGGGGGTTAGGCTTAGCAACAGCCTGCGAGGGCTCTACAGACAGTGAAAGGGATTTTTGGTGTTCGTATGGTGTCAAGGTGTGCATTAAAGGACCAAAAGCCCTTAGTGCTGCCCACGTGTACTTTGTGCGTGTGTGTGTGTGTGTGTGTGTGCGTGCACCCAGTGCTGCAGTGCCGGCGCGGAGGGGAGGAAGGGCTCTCGTGTCCCGTCGGGCATCAGGGTTTGCTTGGGAATTTTGCAAGGGGGAAAACTGTTTCCCTGTGCATCTCCTGGAGGTGTTTCCTCTGCCTGTGCCCCAGGCTGTCGGCAGTGCCCTGCCAGGCTGCCCTCGGGCTGCAGCGGCCCCATGGCTAGAAATGGCTAGAAACGAGGAGATGAGGGGGACGGAGGAACACGGGGCAGAGAGGGAGCCGGCAGAGGAGGCACCAGCACCCGTGTTTCATGTGCACCCTATCAATCGGGTGCTGCGCACAGAGGGAGGTCACGGCGGGAGAGGCAACAGCAGTCGTGCAGCAAACGCTGCGTTGGTAATTTGACTTCGCTTTCTCGGTAAGCACCCTCCTAGTCCCGGCTTTGGCAGACCAGCAGTCAGTGTGGCACGGTGATTATATACCTGGTTGAAGGTGAAGGCAGCCCGAGGCTGCATGTGGCCAGTCCCCTGCCTGCCCCGACTCCAGGGATCCCCCGCGCTGCGTGAGTCCTGCGGCTTTCTCGTCATATATGCTTATGTGTGCAAAAGTCCAGCAGGCACGGGAAGAACATGAGACTTGCAAATATCTACATGCTCTGCAGCTACCAGAGAAGGCAGTGTATATCTGCATGTAAGCTACACATTTTTAAAAACCAAGATAATGATAAGCACAAAAAGCCAAAGCCTCAGTAAGAATCTGATGGAGCAAAATCAGATATAAAGAGAATAAGGAGCTCAAACTTTAGCCTAGTCTACAGAAAGTAGATATCAATAGCCATTTACAATTTGCATAGCTTCATATAAAATAAATTGTCCTCGCTCCCTCTGGCATTAAGGCAGTAACAGATCTTTTTTTTCTGTTATTAATAATTAGTGTAACAACACCATGCTGCTTTCTTCATACAGTATGCTGATAATTGCAACTAACTTGTTGCTTGGTAAGAAAGAGATACCAGAGAACAAAGAAATGCATTTTACAGAAAGCTGTTTTCCATATGTAAAAAGCCCAGGCTTCCTCTCCAAAAGGTAAATTCAGAAGATTTGCCCTTCTAGGTTTTCTTATAACTTCTGGGTATCCCCAAAAAGAGACCAGAGGGCACATTTCTCCAGGTCCCTGTCAGAAGTCACTTTAATCCTTATCTAGTATCTCTTTTTCTTCATCACAACCTCTTATAGGGGCTTTTGTTTGCCTTTCTTTCCTTGCTGAGATCTTGTCTGGCCTCCTGCTGCTGCCTAAGTTACACAATGTAAGTGCGTTTACACAAATCCCAGAATAAAGTGTCATAACAGTGGCAGGTCCTGAAGGGAACAGAAGGGATGGTATCCCTGGGTGTAGCTGATTAGGCACAGATAACATGTCTTGGGATTTTGTGGTCCAGTCCCCCAAAATGGCCATTGAGACTAAATGAACCAATAATACAAAAAATCTGTCTCATTAAAAATTATGCATATTTTGCATATATGTGGGAGAGACAGGCAGAGGCAAGTAACAGGAAAACAACTTCCCCTTCAGAAAACACCAAGAACATTTTAAGAAAGCTATAAATCTGAGCAATACTCCATAGAAAATATCCAACCAAGTTGGAAGTGGCATACTGAAGAACTACCTTTATTTCCCTGAGGAGCCAGAAGTTCTTCCTTGCAAGCGATAGAGAGGGACCCACATGTGGAAAATACTCTTGGAGCCACCCACAATGAAATCCAGCATCGGCTCTACGTGATGCTCCAAGGAGGTCCGCATAGCACTGCCTCTTCCACCAGTGGTCACTGAGGGGACTGAGCTCTCATCTTTGCAGATCTCTGATCCATCGCCTATGTGGGGGCAGAATCAGCACAAGCCCTTAAGGAGAAGATTAGGGCAGCATCTGACCCCAGCTGTGACTTCCAGCAAGGCCGCCCACCACCCACACATTAAGGAAAAGTGCGCCTCGCTCTCCCTACAGCCCCAGATCAGGAAATCCCTCTTCCAGAAAAGCCCTGAGAACACGTGCCATTTTCTTATAAAACTAAGCTGCTGGCTAAGTCCATCCCTGGCTCGGAAACTTTCCAGTTGTATGAGACTGGTTTAAAAGCAATGGTTAGGTGAAGACTTAATAATCTACAGAAGACAAGCTGGGAAAGGTCCTGCAGTAGTGTAAGTCAAAGCACTTCTACTGAAGGCAAGGGACCTGTGGGTTCAACCTCAGCAAATTTACCTTTCTGCTGAGAGCCTCCCATGTAATAGAGCAATAACGCCTAAGCAAAGATACAAAATTAACCAGGTTCTGTCAACTAGACATGTTTAAGGAGATGTGTTATCAAAAAAGTAATTTTTGACACTTTTGATGTGTTTGAACATAACCTGATTTCCATCAGAAGCGAAGCGAGACCTTTGGTGGAACAAGGCACTTTTGAGCACGAAAAGTAATTTCCCACGGAACCACCTACTGCTCTCTTTAGGGAACAAGATGGGAACTGATGTTGGGCCCTTAATAAACTGAAACGCACACAAATCTACAGAGTCATTTGGGTTACAAAACAAATAATAAGAAGGCTCGTTTCTGACAATGATGTTCTCTGTTTTCTGTATGCCTTCTTGCAAAACCTATGAAATCATTGTAGTCCAGATTTTGCATTATCCTGGCAAGAAAAGTGAAGTTTATTATTATTATTATTATTGGTTTTTAAGAGGCACAAGGCACAGACTATTTAAGCATCTCTTTCCAGGCCCTGCAGTAAGTCTGCAAAGAACTGTAATAATATCTCAGGAGATTATTTCTCCCTGTAGGGTACTCTGCCCCAGCATTTCTAATGGAAAAAAAACCCCGAACATGAAATTAAGAAAGCCTGTATCTTTAAACAAAGCAATTGAAGACTTTCCTTCCTGATGAGGACCTGCTTGCTTAACTAATGCAGAGGCATTGCCAAAGCCAATGGACTTGCTGTGGGTTGGCAGCAGGGAACCGAGGAGAACCACGTGTACTTGTGGAGTTGGAGTACCCCAAGTACCTTTGGAGTACCCCAAGAGTTTGGGGCAGGAGGAATCACAATAGACCTTCCAGTCCCACCCTTTAAGAGTCCAGACTCCTGATTCAGTCCTGTTTACATTGGTACCAGCAGAAGTTTACTGAAGGACAGAGTAAAACTAGAAAAAGGCAAAAAGCAGAATCCGTATTTAGTGTTGGTTTGTTTGGGCATTTTTTTGACATGTGGAGAAATGAGGTACACTGAGGTAGAGGAAGACAGATTGGAAGCAGTGTAGAGAAAGTGAAAAGGGAACAGGTTTTCCCTGGTGCTCACAGCCCAAGAAGGAGGGGACGTCAGCTGGAATTTTGAGGTGTACAGACAAATGGTGACACACACAACACACCAGCAAACTCTGCAGGTCAGTGCTATGGCCCTTCTTGGGCAGCAGCAGGAGACACGAGTTCAAAAAGAAATTGTCAGACACGTGAACTATTGAGCATAAAGGCAGAGATATCAGCTGCTGCTCAGGTAGTCTGTAAGCCTTAGGTGGGAATTTGGGATACCAGTGAGAACTTTGTTTTATGCCTCACACTGGTTTTACCCTTTTTTTTGTAAGCGTGTGCTTCTGCCACAGTCAGAGACAGGCTGCTGGGCTAGGTGCACATCTGATCTGAGCTGTTCCGCTCAAGTCTTGAGAGAGTTAAAATATGTATGCATATACATACACATATTATGTGTGTGTTTGTATATACATATGTGTATATTATATATATTATACATACATGTATTTATAGTATATGCATTATACTGCAACGCGTAGTAGGCTTGGTATGGTCTAGAGCAGGTTTGGCTCACATGGGTCAGCTTTATCACTTGTTTTCTGGAGAATTTCCTCTTGATTTATTCTCTAAGTGGGAGTAAGGCTCACTGCCTGTTGAGCAAGCAGGTAAGCATCAAAAATAATGCAGCATCAAAAGTCCTTGAAAACAGCTATATGTTTACTGTCCTCCACATTCCCTAACTCCGTCTACTGAGGTTGGAAAAGCAGCAAACCCATGTCTGTGAAGCACGCAGCACTGCATGCAAGGTAGCAACTTTCAAAGTATGGGGAAGGTTGCTTTTGTGGTGAGGGACTTTTTGTGGGAGTGAATTACACATAGCCTGCCAAATCATGTGAAATGGCCAGCTATAGAATGACAAGGGGGCAGCTGACAGTGTTAGAAAGGTCAGCCTTGAAATGAAATACACATTTGAATGCAATTTGTCATGGACTCGTCTCAAAGCAAGGTGGGGCAGGTATTTTTATGTAAAATCAAATGTCCATTGCCTGATTGATCAAAGCTTTGTAGATGAAAACCAGTCCCTTGAACTTCTTCCAGAACCTCTTGAATATTCAGATACCGCACAAATTTCAGCATAAGTAATAGGTAATGGGAAAGGCACCCCAGAGAGAGCCCAAGCATCCCAACACTTGTCCTTCCTGCATGGCAAATGGAGAAGTGTATTCTGCGCAAGCTGCAGCTCATGCCATGGCTTGCAGAGCATGTTCAAGCAGCCCATTGTCACAGCAACAAAGGATGACTTTGGAGAACTTCAGACCAAAGGCTACCGAACCTCTCTTCCAGATGCTTGAGTCACCAGTATCCTTGACTGGTCCAGACTGAATCCTTGCTACCTAACTCAAAATCAGCTAGGAGATGGCAGATTCTGTGTACTGACCCACCTGGGTTACAAGCCTTGTTGAAGGACTCCCAGCACATGCCAGTGGCAGCCTCCTGAGTGACCCGGCAAGTGCCTTCTCAGAGCTGGTGAACCAGATATGTAAGACTCTCAAAATGTCCCTGAAGAACCAGCAGTCCCATGCAGTTCCTCTGTTTTGAATGCTACAATGACAACCATGCCTGTGAACTGGACTGCTTCTAAATAATATATTTTTATATATTTTTTGCATGTATTTTACACCAAGTAATTTTATCAGATATCCCCATCTGCTTTGGACAGACTGAGGGAACATGTGCATTTTACATTTTCCTGTTGACACTTAGGACATAATTATTAAAGCAACCAGAAGCATATTCAGATCCGCACGTCGGGTGAGAAGTATCAGAGGAATATGAAGACGTGACGAGCACCATAACAGCTGCTTCACAGAGCCTAAATTCCTGGTCACTGCTTCATAAGATCATTAGCAGCAGATGGATTTTTGACCAGTCACTTCAAGATTGTCATCACAAAAAAGATTAGATGCTGGTTGTGGCAGAAGGAAATAATGACAACCTCCACTCCTGTTGGCCATTTCAAGCCACTCTGCTATCTGGGGGAACAACTCTGGCTAGCAGTCGAGTAAAGACAAGCCAAGGTTTTTCCCCGCTCTGTGCTCCATTCTGCTTCTGCAGTAGTGAATGGTTCTGACCAGATTTGGGTAAATTATAGCTACAATATGGCATGCAAATGATTCACGGGAAGAAAATTCTGGAATTCTGTCACCAGGTTTTAACAGCTAAGAGTGGATCTAGTGCCGCCAGCTCTGCTGTGCAATGATGCTGTGGTAGGACTGCCTTTGCTTTCCTCACACTGGTGGCATACTCTGATAAAAACCAAACCCCACCACTGGCTGGCTCTGGTGCTACCACCTGTGCTCTGGGTGCTCTTCTCTCCTGCTTCACCTTCACTACCTGCGGACCGTGGAGGCCAGGGAGACTGAGGTGTAGGAAGCGGACACTCAGGGATCCCTGTGCTGCTAACAGCTAGTGTACGCAGGCACATTCGTGTGTGCACAGAGACAGGTTAGAGGCTTCCCGGCAAAGCTCACATAGGTCCTCTGCACTGGCACGTGCAGTCACACACTAAGACAGGTCCTTGGGATAAGGACAGGGAGCTCGGCCAGGCCCTCCTGTTTGAACAGGACGGGAAAACCTGTGTGCGCTTCCTGAAACCCCTTTTTTCCCCCTCGTGGGTGCTGCTCTTGTGCTTGGTTTCTGTTTCAGCTGCCCGGGTACCCGCTTTGGCTTTCTGCTTGTCCCTGAGCATGAAGCAAGGATTATGTTGAGGGGGGTTTTCTTCTTTTGATAAAATGTCTGGACAATGTGAATCTGTGTCTGGCAAGATACTCCAAGTACTACAGTACCATAAAGTGTAACACGTCAGGGCCTGAAGCAGCGGGAATGGTGGGAGGGGAAGGCAGTCTCTGCATCTTGGGACACCCTTCTGCCAAACAGGCAACGTCATCCCAGTGTCAACAGACCTGTAGAGAAAAATTTCCATTTTTTACCCATTCTGGCCATCGCTGAGCTTCTCAGCACCCATCCTTCCTTAAGACAAAACAAAAGTCCCCTTCCTCACCCTTACAGAAGCCAAAACATCTTGGCCTCAGCTGCTTGCTTGGTGCTCACTTGCTCTTGGGGGCTCCCTGTGCCGGAGGAGGAGCACCGTGGCACAGCTATCACACTGCCTCACCCCAGCTGCAGTGGTTACCAGTGCTGCTAAACAGTTGCTCGAGGTCTTGCACGCAGCTTCCAGAAGCTTGTGACTCCACCAAGAGCATTAAAACAGCCTTTAAAACACTGTTAATTGAAGATAACACCAATGCAATTTTATAAAAAAAAATTGAGGGGATCTAGGGACATGCACACACACACACAACTCAGGCTCAGTTTTATTCACGAAACATGAGTTTTGGTGAGTTTCTGTAATGGAACGCAGACAAATTTCAGTCTCTTCCTATGCCTGCTTCTGCCTGCAGTTACAGACCTGTAAATCCCACTGACTTTAATAGCGCAGCACCTGGCCAAGCGATGACCACGTGTGCCCGGGGAGGTCTAGGACCAGCAGACGCACCGGAACGGTGACCCTTTGGAAGGTCAGCCTGACTTCCAGCTGCTGCTCTTGGCTTGCTGCTGCCACTGGCAAGTCAGGCTGGGCTGTGTTTTGTATTCATCAGCAGCACGGCATGCTCTCATTTTCTGCCACGGAAGGCGGCTAAATAATCTGATAATGAGTTGATAAGCGTGTAGCAGCGAAACTTGATTTAGAGACATACGACCATAGAGCCAATAGACCGCGCTAGTTATTCCTTCCAAACAGCACAGCAAAAATCTTTTGGTTTGAGATTGAGCTTTTCATAACCGTGTTTTTAGCAATACTACAAATTGCAGTTAAGTGGTTTTTGCTTGTGTCTGTGGCACTAATCTCAGTCTTTGTCCCACTCCAGTTAATAGGCTGCATTATTGGCAGACAAGGCAGTAAGATAAATGAAATCAGGCAGATGTCAGGAGCGCAGATCAAGATTGCTAATGCCACAGAAGGCTCCGCAGAACGACAAGTTACAATCACAGGATCCCCTGCAAACATCAGCTTAGCACAGTACCTCATTAATGCAAGGTAAGTTTGATTTGTTAAGTGAAAATGCTTCTGCAAGATTGCTCTGTCTGCTCTCCGGCAAATGTCTGTCCTGGATAGATCCAGAAAGTTGCTTCGCAGTGTCCATTTTGCATAGTAATATTCGATTCCTAATGATTTGTAAAGCCTGTATCATTAGAACCTGTGTTTGCTGTTGGTTTGTATGGAAAGGAGCTTAATGTGGTGCAATTCCAGGTGCATGTTGAATGACAAAAGCTGAAAAATCTGAATACTTACATTAGCATCCACCTACAATATAGGCGGATAAATTAAATTAAATGACGATCATAAATTCTTTAGAAGAAAATGCTTTTCACAGACCCATTTTACTGTCCTAAATGGCAAATATAGTGAAATAGATTGCAAAACAGATTTAATTTTCATAACTGGAAATTGCCACTCAGAGTTGATATTAAACTGACATTTGGTTGCTAAAGAGGCACGGGATTTATTTTTTCAGTGACAGCATCACAAATTTGTAAAAAGCATTCCCTAACGAGACGGGGTAAGGCTCTCTGCCTCTCCACTTCTCGGTGCCAGAATTAATGAAAGCACTGGGTGTTTAGCTAAGCCATTGCGACAGCTTAAGTCTCTATCAGTTTTGATATGATTATTTAGAAAAATATGAAACTTGATACAACCTTTATTTGCAATTATCCTGAGAAGAAAGTGCAGTGGATGTAGTGCTGTCTCATAGATCTACTTGTAAATGGTGAACCGAGGCAATATATGGTGGGGAGGGGGAGTATCTATGTATTTTATTGCCTTTTTTTTTTTTTCCTTTTCTTTCCGCCCCCCCCAAAAATACTGTGGTATGAATCAAGCTTTGTGTTTACTTATGTTTGCTGTTAAGGTAGTAGAAAGTATGTGATTTGTAGGGGGTGGGGGGCGGGAGGCTGTGGTCATAGCAGGTCTACAGTCTCCTGTGGTCCAACCTCCTCTCCAGCCCAGGTCTGCAGTGCACCACTGCAAGCCACTGTAAATGTGTTAATGGAGGAAAAGGATGTTTGTGAAGCTCTGTGTTAGAGCAAGCAAAAATACTGCTTTTTATAATTCAGTTTGAAAGTAGTTTCCTAGGGAAAGATATATTGAGGGGTGGCGTCGTGAAGCCTATAATAAGCTGTTTCCAGAATCCTGTAACAACCTACAGCTCTTTTTGGTTTATATTCTTTGTAGCAAATATAAGTCAATTCCGTAAGGCCTGTAATCAAATAAAAATGTGTTCCCTCCTTTAACCCTTAAGGATATGTTCTTCTCTTGGTGTTCAGGGATTCCCCACACATCGAGACGAGAATAGACCCCTTCATTTTTAGTTGCACAAACACCATATGGCATGCATCTGGATCTCAGAAGATAACAAATTAAGATCTTCAAGACAGCTAAAGCATGCAAATAAAATAATGCACTTATTAATGGAGTTGCAGTGAGCTGCTCACCAGAGACAGAAACTCTAGTGAACAAACCTCTGTTTGACTCACTTTAGAAAAGCCTGTGAACTCTCACACTTCTGTTTATTACTGTTCAATGATTCTTTTGATGGAATGGCATATATATATGAGGTCTTTTAACATACTTTCGCAAAGAAGAAAACTTCTCAGCAGTCATGTACCACGGATACTCTATCTATACCCTGTGAAACCAGAAACAAAATATTTTCTTCCTGTTGAATTTCTAGATAGAAGAAGTCATTTGTTACCACCATCTACAATAAACCATCATATATTATTATGTACCATGTGTTGAAACTGTATTTAGATCAAGTGGCTTCATTTGTAAATGAAGACTCTTAAAGTAATGTATAATAAATTAAGCTCTAAGGTAACATAGGATATTAAGGTGGCTTTTTCATTTTAAAAAGTGACGCTGTTCCAGATTTTTCCTTTCACATGAGAAATTCCTGCCCAGTTAGGTGCCACCACACCAGCAGTGCCAGTTCGCAATCACATCGGAGGAAGAACTGAGAAGCTTTCAGGCAAGAGGGAGCTCTGCTCTAGCTGGGCTTTAGGTGCTCAGGCAGGTTTCTGAGAGGCAGATGTAGGCTGCTGCTGCCGGTGCCTGCTGGGAGCCAATTTCAGTGTTTGTTGGTCCTAAACCTGCCACAACTACTGCCGTTTCTTTTAAAGATGTTGGCATGAAATAAACAGTGTTGGGGAACAGCTGAGTACAGTACCTAGGCTGCCCAAGATACAGTCTGGTATGTCAAAATAATAATAATAATAAATAAAAGCCATAAAAGCATTTAGGATAAGGTGGACTTTTTTTTTCTGTCCCCCGCAAGATCTGTCATTCTCATGGATTTGGTTTCCAGGGCCAGTATTTCTTCATAAATCAGTGTCCCACAGCAGCATAGGATATAAGGAAAAAAAGTCTATCCACTGTATTCCTGAAACAAACTGTGTGTATATCTTTAAACTATCCTCCAACCAAAGTTGCCATCTATAGAATAATTTATCAAGTTGTTTTAAGACTTTTATTGCAATCTGGTGATGAATATGTAGATAATATACTCTAAATTACAGCTATATAAATATGTTGATATAATATCAAGACAAAGATTTAAATCTTTCTGAAGTATTGTTTGGATTCTGTATTGGTTACCCGAGCGCTGGCCTCTGTATGAGTAGAACGTGTCCTTGCTTGTTTGCAGTAGAAATGTCTTTTTTTCCCTGTAAAATCTTCTGTCTCTTGACTGGTCTCCACTGTAGTAACTGGATTTTCATTATCCATTTCCATCTTCTAGCTTTTATTAAGAATGAACCAGAGCTTACGTTTCCTGTGTAATATTTGACTTTGGATTATAAATGAATTGTAGCCAGCAGCCCTTTCTCCTTGTTAAAGAGCAGTTTCCTAAAGGTATTTGTTACTGCCATTTTGATGAAGGGTTAATTCACAGAACTAACAGGACCACCAAAGCCACACTTAAGCTTTATTCCTTTCACCAGTTTTGGGCAATGCGGGATGTGGCCTTCGGTGTATATATTCATAATGTGTAGTTCTTCAAAGGGACAGTCTATGATTGGCACCATGAAATTCTGTATGAAGGCTGCCTCACCCGCTTTCATTTCAATTTTGTCGCATCTACAATTGGTTTGGGAAATGGCCGCTGTCACAGGAGAGCTGATAGCTAACCTGATGTACTTTCACCATAAGCATTACCACCAGTAATAAACATGAAGCAGGGCAAATTACTGCTTTAATTGTAGCTGTGCAAGTATACCAGAGACAGGGAGTTTGAGTGGCTGCTACCAACACCGGCCCTTATCCCGTGGGATGCAGTCTCCCTACTGGTGCAGGAAAAAGCTCAGGCTCAAATACCCTCCCATATCAGTGAGGATTTTTTTGGTTTTGTTAAATGCAAGGTAGGCAAATTTGGAGTCACTGAAACACTGAGTCCTGTATTGTCTTTCTATATGCCTCCCTCCCAGAATAATACTGAGTTAGAAATATAAAAAAATCCACCTGTATAAAAGGAGTTTTTCAAACCTACTAAAGTATCAGCATGTAACTCCTACACCCCAAGTCAAGGATGTACGCTGGAGTTGGATTCACTGATTCAGTATTCTTGACGTAAATCCTGTTCTGTGAGTAGATTACAAGTAGCACGGCTAAACGCACAAGGATGCTTTTCACTCTGCAAAGAACAACTCTGCTTCAAGGGTTAGAAAAATTCTGAGCTGCTCCTCCATGGGGAGAGATAAACACCACAGGGTAGGAAAACCAAAGCTTTATCTCCCACAATGAGTCTGCATTTCACGCTCCCACCCTGCTCCCCTCCCAGCCCCTCAGGGAAGCTGTACGCCTTCCAGCTTCCCAGGAAAACCCATCAAGGAGTTAATACTCCAAGAGCCCTCTTTATTTTGCAGGGAGGAGAGGAGCTCAGGTGCTCAAGTGTTTCCCTCTCTCCTCCATGCTTCTCTCCCCAGCTCAGACGCACTTCAGGTATCCTTTAGACCCACCTTCAGCAGCAGTGCTTTGGGAAGCTTTAGCCCAACATCCCCATCCCCTATTTAGTACCAGCTGATCGCTTGCATCCTTGCCCTTGTGCAAAGCAGGCAGGCCTTCTGGTCATTGCCTTTCTCTGACCATGAATAGACCAAGGCCTGTTACTCTCAAAACTGCCTGTAAGTCTAAGGTGAGGAAAAGCGGGGCTCTTCCCAGCCCTGAGTAGGGTGACCATGCTCCCCTCCCACCCTGTAGCCTGGCTACAGCTGCTCTCTAATAGACTTACAGAATCATCGAATTGTCTAGGTTGGAAGGAACCTTTAAGATGATCAAGTCCAACCATAAACCTAACACTGCCAAAATCACCACTAAACCATGTCCCTCAGCACCACGTCTACCCGTCTTTTAAATACCTCCAAGGATGGCAATTCTGCCACTTCCCCAGGAAGCCTGTTGCAACGTTTGATAATCCTTTCAGTGAAGAAATTTTTCCTAATATCCATCCAAAACCTCCCCTGGTGCAACTTGAGGCCATTTCCTCTCATCCTATCGCTTGTTACTTGAGAGAAGAGACTGACCCCCCACCTCGCTACAACCTCTTCTCAGGTAGTTGTAGAGACCGGTAAGGTCTCCCCTCAGCCTCCTTTTCTCCAGGCTAAACAACCCCAGTTCCCTCAGCCGCTCCTCATAAGACTTGTGCTCTAGGACCTTCGAAGCCTGCACGCCCAGCGCCAACAGGGACCCACACAAACCCTGCACTGGGAAGCTTCCCTGGGCCTGACGGAATTTGATAAGAAAGCGGCAGGTACTCCCCATGGCCGGCTGGTCGCTTGCTGGCACTCCACTTTAGGAGGGAGAAACTGCTGCAGCTCCTCAGCTCAGGAGAAAGCCCAGGAGCCTGACAAATTAGTAATTACTGAAAAAACCCCACCAAACTTGGAATTAATATCTGTATAACTGTAGCTAGCGAAGATTTCTAACGCATAGTCCCAGTTATATATTAGGCTGCCATACCTCCCAGCTGGTCACATGCAAAATGCCTCCTGAAATTAGTATTTAGGTTGTTTGTCAACCCAAAAGCCAGAGCACAAGCTGCGACAAACAAACGGCAAATAGAGGATTTATCCAGGTAAACGTTTTGTCATCTGAAAAAAACCCCAATGCGTCCTTGGAATTACTGTATTTTAATGTCTAAAAATGTACAGAAAAGCCTAAGTACATGGGCCAAACTCATCTCGCCTGCCAATGGGTGGAGTTAAGGCTAAAGTGAAGGCGTTTTGATACCTGCCTCCTCCAAAGAGCCTGTCACTGCCTTGGGCTCGGAGGTCAGGTCAAGCTGAACGTCCTCGTGCTGGTGGGGTCCATCTGACGATGTGTCTGTTGTATCTATGTAGCACCTTGTCTGTCAGCTGGTAAGCTCTTTTATGTTCACTGTAACCACTGCCACAAGCTCAGAAAGGATACCACCGCTGTGGAAGCCGGGGTATTTTTCAGTCTTCCTTTGTACTAATTTCCTTATAATTAGAATGCAGAAGTGTTTTGTTGTGATTTTTAAAAAAAAAAAAAGTCTGGGGAAAGTACAAATCGAAGTGAACACACTGCCTAATCGTTTGTTTTATATGAAAAATGCACATTGACCTCACAGTGAATGAAATGAAAAACTAACTTTCTAAAAAAAAACAAACCACCAAACCAAAACTTTATGCCTTAGATGGAAGCAGCAAATCATTGCTCAGTCTCCTCTCATTCTAGCAAAATGATGAAGGGTACTATTTATGTCACAAAATTGACAATTTGAAAAAAATTACCAAAACCCCCCGCGTCCCCCTTTCAAAAATACCGTAATTTTGAAAAGCAAAATACACCATGTCAGTGCTGGGGAGTAAACTTCATAGTTATTTTAAGTTTTCTTTTAAGTTTCGTTTTTTCCATCTTTTTGCCATTACCTGCATTCCTTAGATTTCTTTTTTCATATGTGAAATGAACTAGCAAACCCCCCCCAACCTCTTTTTTTTTT
>VYXH01000055.1:0-20000 GCA_013397275.1 Burhinus bistriatus | reverse complement strand
CTGCTCCGGCAGCACTGGCTGGCGTATAAATACACGCACATCCCTTTGAAGGGATCCCTCCAACCACAGAACAATTTTCTATGGCACATTGCCACCTCTGATGAATTTTTCTATTGCTATAGATTGCTATTGCAAATCCCAGCACTTCTGATGATTGTTAGCGCCCCTGAAATCCCACGCAAAGTGCTGGGCCCCTCGGTCATTCTGCTGGCTCTCCACAGACCTGAAGATTCCCATCTTCCCTGCCCTGACCCCTGCCTGCAAGTGGGAGACGAGGGCTAGAAAGTACCAAACCTCCGGTACTTCTGCGTACAGCAAATGAAGCTTTCCGGTCTGAGAAAAACTGCTAAATTAAAATGATTGGAAGACAACAAGAAAAAAATATCAGGCACCTGTGCCTTTCCACTTCGTTCTTTTAAAGGGTGCAACCATTTTTCTCTGGTTTGGAAAAAAATTGTAACTTTAAGAACTCCGCTGTAGGGAAGGAGAGCAGGCTCCTCCTTTTGCACTCAGATGTTTTATCTATACCAACAAAGTACTTATTCCTCTAAATACTGAATAGTAGGTACAAATCAGACGTGCAGAGTCATGATTCTCATACCCCCTCCCGCCTGTGTTTTGTTTAGCCAAAACGATCATTTTTTGTGTTCGGTTTCTGTACAAAATACATCCCTATTCAATGCACTGCCGCTCATGCAATCAGGTTGTATTGTAATTATGACTAAAATCTAGTGCTTGTCAAAGGGCATTCAAAGGTTGCTGCCAGGACAGATAACATGCCTTTAACAAGAACTTAACGATGTTCAGATTAACTAAAACCAGACACTTAATTGCAGCCAAACCGAAGAGAGCTGGGTGATGTAATGGCTGGTTGCTAGCTGTTGGAACTAGTTTTTAACTGCATTTTCTGTTTGTCCATCCACCTTCTTCTTTTTAATTTCTGTTGCATAACTCAGTAATGCAATATTGTTTTCCTCACCACTTCTGAATCCAGAATCCCATTAGCCCGCCATGTTCATCCACTTTGCACTCCTTGGACACAAAGCTTTAACAATTGAACTGTATTCAGTGCATTTTAATATAAACTAAAAACACAATGCAAATGCAATACTTTTTAAAACATGGTATTTCAAAGTGTGTTATTATTATTGTATAGGGCTAAGTACTATTCTCAGTATTTTGTGTCATTTCTGTATTCTGTGGGCTTCTCTTCATCTTAGTACCTTTGCACTAAGTTTTGTCACTGTAACCATTTGTAGAACTGCCATTGTTACAGTTTGCACTTATCCAAATGGGGTTTTTGGTTGGTTTTGTTGTTTGTTTTTCTTTTTTTTGTTTCGGGCTTTTTTTTTTTTTTTTAAATATATATAATGAAGGAAAAACTGGAAATGTCAAGGTACCTCAGCTATTTAACAGCTCTAGAAAACTGCTGTAAAATTGTTCTGGACTATTGTAACTGTTTCAATAACTGACATTTTAAAAAAAACACAAACCACCAAGCTCTGTGTGAGAAAACTTGCCTGCATTGAAATGCTGTTCTGTGCTGGTTGTACTCAAGTGTTATTTTTATAATAGTGAGAAGATTTTTTTCTTTTTTTTTGCCTTTTTTTTTTTTTTCCTTTTCTTTTCCTCGTTTTTGTTCCTACATTTTAGGCTGTCTTCAGAAGTTACTGGCCTGGGGGCTCTGTAATGTATCTCATCATGCCCTAGTGCATTAGCCACCAGACAGGACTTTTCCAAAGCCCCATGAGACAATGCTTTCTATGGACTAATCTACAGAGGAGTTTCTGCCATTTCTAACTTTCTTATTATTCTGAGACATCAAAAGAAAATACTTCCTTTACTCTTTAAGCAACTGTGCTTCCTAACTCTTGTGTTGCTTTCATTACTGTTCCAGTTTTAACACTGTTGTGGCTCATAACATAACGCAAAGAAAAGTTATTTTTGGGGGTTAATTTTCATTGATGTTCATGCTTTGGCTAATCTGTATAAAAGCATGGGCCGTTAGTGTTCTAAACCACTGTATTCAGCTAGAGACTCGACAGTAAATTAAATGAGACATTTTTATAAATAAATTTTTTTCCTGATATAAAAAAAAAAAAAGAAAGACATGGTAGCTTTGTGCATACAACTGTTGTGTTGTTTAAACTTTGTTCTTTGTAACCGAGTTGCTAATTTGTCATTTGAGAAACACTATTTTATGGATTGTCAAACTAAGATCATAGACAAATTGCTTGTTTTCGTTAATGATTAAAGGTTTCATATCATCACGCTTAAGGTCCCAGTGCTCATTGGGAAAGAGTGTAATAACTGTGCAATACTGGCAATGTTAGAAAGTACATTAACTCATTGTCAGGGATGATGAGTCTTTTCATGATCAGATGGAGCCAGATCATGTAATTAGTAGAGTAAGCAGTATTTCTGCAAAACCTTATTTGTTTTTTTAACAAAGTTGCTTTTGAAGAACTTCTCACACTGCATAGAAAGGGCAGAATTTGGCTTTGCGCTACAAGAAGCCACTGTTTTGTGTCTCTCATGTTTTCCCGTACTGATTCTAAGATCCAGTAGTGAGGAAAGAAAAACAAGAACAAACTTGGGTACCGAGTGCATTATTGCTAAGACCCTTCATATTTTCCCATTCCCAGCAGCACTGTTCAGTGACCAGGCTTCTAGTCAGCACCTCTCACTCCACCGGGAAACTAGTCCTGCGGCTGGGAGGAGCATGACAATTTGCGATAAAAAGGGAGAAAGGAGAGCTAGCCCAGGGAAGTGTCTCATCCTGCCCTGCCACTCTGCGTGAGCCATTCAGCTCCTCCTTTGGCTCTGCTGAAGCACTGCAGTCACAGCCTCACCTTATCTCCTCACTCAAAGAGTGTGAAAGAAAGGGGCTGGCCCCGGGTCGGTGCTGTGCTTCTGGCTGCGCTCTGGCCACCTCTTAGGGCATTGGCAATACTTTCACATTTACTTGTGAGAAAGCAGAGTTTTTGGCAGTGCAAGTGAGTAGCATCCTTGATGATGTGAGACTAATTCTACAGCTTCCATCCCTACTCTACTCAGGTCTATACTTGTCTCCGGGTATTTAGCTTGAGGGCCCGGTTCCCCTCACTGCCCCAGCTGAGTACCTGTGGGGTGTATTATTTTCCATGGACTGTAGGGTGTAGAGAGCTCCCACGTGTCTGGGTCTTGAGTCTGAGCCCGGAACTACGATACGACCGAGACGTGCATACAGACTTGGAAACCTGTAGAAGTCAACAGCTTTTTCAATACAGATGCAGCCACAGAGCAACTCTTGACAATAAAGGCTGCCAAGGAAGATTACAGAATGCCTCATTGCATCCCAGCAGTTACCCAGAAGCCTTACCCAATGTTGAATTAGCTATTGCAGCCCTTAGGTTTGAAGAACTGTAGGCTGTAGTACTAACCATGATAAAATTCTGTGTTATTATTACTTAAAATTTATTTATATTACTGAAAATATATTTAACTTCTTACTCTTGAAAGGAGAGCTGAAGCTGATTTCACAGCAGAGACCTCCATATTCTTCATTTCCTAAATGTGTACTCTTCATTTCCTCAACAGCAAAAGCTATTTCTCTGGCTAGCCTGGCTAGTGTAAATGGAAAAAAAAAAAGAGACCATTATTGCAGCTCAGTGCTAAGTAGGGGAAGGCTTTGGTCTCCCAGTAAAGCTGCAAGGCAAAGGGCAGCAGCAGCTCTGTCATGTATAGCATCTTTCACATAAATAATGCCCATATGCTTTGCAGAATTGGCTAGGGAAGACTGAAATTTAAACAAACTAGTGCAGGGGCATGTTTGTGTGTGGAATGAAGAGAGGTAAAACAAAGACACATGGATAAAAGAAAGAAAAAAATATAAGTCTTTTGAGAGGACTTTTGCAAAAAAATACAGGCAGAAAAGTGATAAAATCTAGGCTATTTGAGGACTCATTTCAATTGTTGTAGTTGGAAAAGATTTCTGAATGGCAAGAAAAAGCTTCTGGATAGCTTTAATATACCAAACAAGCAAATGAAACACAAGAAAGTACATCTGGAGGGGGAAAAAAAAAAAAAAAGTAAAAAATAATACTATCCAAGATAGAAAACTAAACCACTCATGCCCAAAGGTAGATAAGAGGAAGCACGCACCTGATATGAAAAGGTCACTGCCCACACAACTGTGAGCTTCCAAATGAAAGATAACACAAGTTCTGCAGCTTTCACATCATCAAATTGGTATCAGAGTTCTGGCAAACATCTCAAATGAATTCAAGCAGCTCTGTTGTATTTTTCTAGTGAAAAAAAATAGAACATGTGAATGCTGGCTGGAATAGTCAACCAGAAGGAAAACAGTTAGAGGTATTCAGCCACATAACTCAGTCCATTGCTAATTCGCAGAGTGCTTTCTGTTCTCAGACGTAGCCAGAAGGCATCTATGGGCACCCCCAGGTGCATATTTGTACCAGTCAAGGCTCCTAGGAAGCTAACAGCATAAATCTCACTGGTGCCCATGAACGTAGGCACCTGAGAAGTGCCTCAGCCTCACCAGGCCGTGTGGGCAAGGTGTTTCTGAGGTTTCACAAGACAGTCTTGAAGCATGTGCTGCACCTTCTCCACCCAATCCAGGCAGAAATGGAAGCGCCCCTGTTTTTTTCATTTTTAAATACCCAAGAGCATGAAAACAAGAGTGCTTCTCTGGGGTGGAGGAGATCCAAATCCAGTTTCTTCCATAGTCTCAATCTCAGCTGAATGTATTACGTACTTAGAGGAGGACCTACCCCTTTCTCAGGCGAGTGTCATGATTCTCAGACAAGTCACACGTGCTCACTAATTCAATCATTTCACAGTGGCACAGCTTCTACAGGAAAAACTGCAATTGTTATGCTGCTCAACTGGATCAGAGGAACTGTAGGTTCAAAGGACAGCCTAGAGAGGAAGGATTTCAACACGGATCTCTTATATCCTCCCTAAGTGCTGTAACCACCAATTAGGCAAGGCATTAGTCCCTCAACTATATTTTTGGAAGAAAGACCTGGTTTAGATGTCTGTACAAGGGAATTGCTTGTATTTCTTTTTCCAGCTGACAGGCCAGAATAGTTCTAAGTGAAGTGATGAACAGAAGATTAAATGAAGGCAGATACGGAAAAACTGCTTCACACCAGAAAGTTTTGGTCTCTTGGCCTGAGCGACAGTTTCCAGGGATACAAGCACTTACTGCCTTTCTTGCCACTGAAGTGAACTTACTTTTTGATTCCAGGAAGGAACGCAGTAACGTTGATTAAATCAGTTTCTGCATCAATGCACGTGTCCTGTCACTCTAGAGACTGGCATATGTCTCAATACAGTAACTGAAATGAAAGACAAGCGTCAAATTCATCTGGTGTTACCTAAAAAAAGGGAAATTCTGAAACATTATACACTCACCTTATAGTTTCTAATGACAGCTACAGCATGATTCCTATTGGTTGGATGTCTCATTTCCTAGTCCAAGCTTTCTTGATTATAAGAAAAAAGAAAGTATTTTTAAGTGCTGAAAATATTTGAGTAACATGACTTTTCTCATTAGAGCTATTTCTAGCTCAGTGTTTTTAAGATGATAAAATGCAGAGAGTTTTAATTACAGTGGCATATAATAAACAGAATTTGTCTCTCAAATTGAATTTATTGGCAGGGGGCCTGACCAAGGCTAATATTAATGTTCTTTTTAACCAGTATTTGTGATTCTGAAGCAAATTTTAAAATTATATGCGTTAGTAGAGGAATGACAAACAATCATGTTAGCAAATGAGAACGTTGTTTAGTTTGTTGTTGTTGGCTTGGTTTGGTTGTTTTGGCGCAATTACTTTTGGGCTCCTCTGTAGCAAATACAGCCCTATTTCCGTATCTCCTTCTAAGTCATGACAGCAGCGGCATCTTATTTCTTCCACGGCAGGAGAGAAGTTAGCACACAGATTACCTTTGTGATAGATTGCACTTGCCAGAGAACAGTTAACTACCAACAACTGGTCAGTAGCAGCTGTAGAGCTGCTCCTTGGAACTCCATTTCAAACACATGTGCGCACACACATGCATTTTGGCCCTGGAAGTCACCTACACATTTCAAAACCACTGAGGTGGGGAATCACAACTCTTTTTCACTAGCACAGAATTCCACAGTTCTTAAACTTGGGCAACACTCTCTATTATTATATCAATAAATAAGGATTACAAATGCTAAGTCTTCCTCCTTAATTCTGATTCTTCAGTTTTCTGGAAGTCCTGGAGATCAGAGAATTAAAATAGTCTTCTCAATTCCACTCTGCCAGAGATTACAACTTCATTTTTAATAGTGGCTACAGACAGAGCTTGTTATTAGGACTACGGTCATCTTTATTGTTTAAAAAGAGAATTCAAGAAGTTAGAAAGAAATTAAGAAAGCACGTATTTTTTTAAAAACAATTATTTGCTCTGGTTAATCACCTAGCTGAACAGCTCTTCAGAAGTTCATAAAATTGTTTTCTAAAACTGAGGACAGACTTAAAATATAAATGAATTATGTCTATGTTTTTCTAAGACACAGGAGATCATTACCTTGATAAATTAGCTTGACTATTCAGTAGGGTTGGGATAATTTCCTTTTCTCCCTTACAGCCATGCTACTTTGCTTTTAAAAAGCAGGATGTTTTCTTGCTTTCTTGACACAACAGCACATGTACATCCATGGTCACGTAGGACACAGCTAGCAGAGTCACTCCCATCTTCTTCACAAAGCTCTGTAAAAGATTTGTTTCAAATGGTGAAGAACCGTCCAGTTGTACGCAACAAGCTGTATGAAACTTGTATACAACACTATTTGTGGATCTGTGAGGTCCCTCCAAGGAAAAAAGCACCAACTCTTAAACAAGCACCAACCAAGAGGGACCGATGCTGTCAGTTACTTCCTCAGCAACACATACACCCACTGGCTGGTCCATCTCCTTTACGCTTTCAACAGAAGTTACTCAAGAATAACAAATAGAACGATGAGCGATCTGGTGTTTATTCCTGCCATCTATTCCTAACAACAATTAAAGCAATGGGCTGCACTGCTTTGGATTTGAACGTACAAACTCCCTCCGCTGGAACTAAACTCACAGAATGAAAAATTACTGTCTTGAACAGCAGAGAAAATTCTTCTGCAATACAACACTTGATTCTAGAGACTGAAAACTGCCTCAAGCTTCTTACTGCTAGATACCTCTGAAGAAGAGGGCAACTGAACTGAAACAGCTGAACTGTTTTACTGCTCAGCTCCTTTCCTATTTATCTGCACTTGAAACCATGATTTGCAGTCATGTACAAAATCAAAGTAAAGTTACATTTCCATTTTGTACATGTAAGTTATAAACTCAAGAGATTAACATTTTTATACTGTAAAAACACGTATGTGCATGACGTTCAGTGTGATCTGACTTCAGTCACATGTTTCTCTGACATTAAGCCACATGCAGAGAGCAGTTCTAAAGTTCAGTGTCAGCAAGCTAGTATGCTTTGGTGAGTGAGGTCAGTGAAAAGCAGAGGTAAGTAGAAAAATTAGAAACTTAATTCTTCTGAAAGTGGGGGAGTGTCTTTTGTTTTGAAACAAAACCACCCATCTGTTAATACTGTATCACCCTCTCAGCTGAAAGTTCTTTTACAGTGAAAAATGGATCTAGAGATCTTTCACTGCAGCATGATAGGCACCTTATACATCGATGTTCAAATGTTTCACACCACGGAAGGAAGTTTTCAGTTTTGGCCAAAGTAAGTTTTCTCCACCCTGCCAAAACATTATTTGTTTCACTGCTCTCTGACTGTGTCTGTATCAAGTCACAGATGTTGCAACTCAACAACAGTACTAATTCACATAAGACTGCAGTGTTGTGTCAGACATTTCAGCCCTAACTGCTAGTTACACTTATTAAATCAACCAAAAAACAATGACTGTGAGCCAGCATATGTGAGCAGGAATAAAAGGATGCAGCAAACTGCTAAAGACCATTGCTTGAACTTTGACAGAGCTGAACCCAAGGATCAGGAAAACCAGGATTGGTAAAAAAGCATTTCACAGTAAGGAAAGGGCTCCCACCATATCAAGTCTTTCTTCCAAAACAGGCAAATCAAACATCTAGCTTTAGTTTTGCTCTTTATTGCTTGCTTAATAAACATCTTTGAGCCAAGTACCTAGAATGCTCTCATAAGAACAAAGCTTGTTTTCTCCCTTTAAAACCTCACTAACTTGTTTTAAAACTAGAATCTTTTAAAAAAAAGGAAAATGTTAAGCTGTTCCTTCACAACTTTACTATTTGCTAAAAATTAAACCACACATTTCTTCTATTTTTTCAGAAGTCCTCAGCAAATTTGAAATGTTTTAAGATTTGCAAAAGGAAGAAAATATGCTTCATTTAAAAAAAAAAAAAAGAACACTTACCAAAGGTTAAGGTAGTTTTTGCTTTCTATGTCCCAGTCTTGTCAAGTTTGTTGGTACCCGATTTTATTGCATTTATGTTTATCAGAACAGAAATCAATTTCAGATGGTCTCCGTGCCTAAGATAGCACCTTAAGAAAATTTCCGGTATTTACCTAGATAAATGATTTTACCTCATGAGTTTCCAGTGCAGTACCTTCCTCTCTGGCATTTTGTCATCCTTTCATTTAGTTACGCAAATATGTAACCATCGTGTTTTCATCCCTCTGGTTCAAGAAATGTGAGGTATGCTACACTATGGCTGCACTAAGCAAAACAAGATACTATAAAGAAAAATATTCAGCACTACTTATGGCACATCACTGTGGAGAAGCTGTAGCTCAACATTTCTGAGCTTTGTCCTTATGTACACAGAGAAACTGTAACAGATCCTGAAAAAAAAGGTACATATTTTATTGGGAGCTAGGGCAACGGATGGAAAAGCACTTATAAATTTTAAGAGAACATAAATGCGTAATATTTTCCTTTCCCTAACCCCCCAATCTGGGAAAACTCCATACACTATCACTTTTGCAAGTCCTTTACTTCTATATGCAATGACCCAAGTCTCAAAATTACCATATATATATAATGCTTCCAAAACCATAGAGATTATTCAGTGACTTATTAATCTCATTAAAATACCTCTGGTAGGAAACTAATAATTTTAATAGGAAAGGTACATTCAATATTGTAAAACATTTGCAATATACAGTTTTTACAGCAAGTAATACACCATTGTAGATCTACAAAGATTATTTTTTTAATACATTTGGCTCTTTACCATCTCACAGTTCTCTTTAAATAAATATTTAACAAAAGCATCTCACTTCTAACAATGGAAGTAACATCACAGATAAAGAGTGCATCAACCATGTTGCAGAAATGCTACAACAAAGTCCCTTTCACCCGCCAGTCTTGAGAGAGCAAATCCTGCAATTCTTCTTCATCTTCGCTACCAATAGCCTCGTCCTCTTTCTCTTGTGTTGCTCTTAATCTCATGGCTTCCTTTAACTTCTCCTTCATCAGATCCTGGCGGTTTCGCAAAAGCTCAACACGGCGATAACATTCACTGTGGAAAAGTAAACCACCTATTAACACTTTCTACATTAATTGGATTTTCTACAGTGCTAGATTTTGCTTCCCCAACTTTGGATAAAAAAAGCTAGAATATGGTAGTGCACCTTCTCTGTATTAATCAAGTAGAAATAGACCAGAGGACAGCAGAGGTGTGGTCAATTCTCTAGCAATGAGATCTAATCCAAATACTTAACAAATGCAATACCACCACAAACCAGTATCTACTTCTACACAAGAAGAGACGCTATTCTTTGCTCCACATATGGTTTTCATTTATGGCAGAAAGGCGAGGTATCAACTGGCTATCAATGCTTGTAACTCAGTGGTGGCATCTCTGAAAGTCAAAAAGCAGCACAAGTGTTCAGATCCTTCATCTGCTTACCAAGAGCTCTAACAGGACATTTTAAGTAAACACAGTCCACGAGTTTCAGTTTTCCATTTACTTAAAAAGTTCTGTCCTTGAAATATGTTTTCTAACTAGCCATTTTAACAAGGTATTTTGTTGAAAATGCCAAGTAGTATCAGCTTGACTTAAATACATCTTTGCTTCTTTCATTCGTATTTGTTAGGAAGAGTCAACAAGGAAAGATTATTATCTGCATCCTGTTTCCCCTTGCATATCTGCAGTACAATTACCTACAGTCACAGCTGAAGATTTGAAGGCTAAGGAAAACATGAATGTAACCGGCATTAATTTGATTTTTAATTTAATTTGAAATAGCCTGCATTTAAATGCACTCAGAAGACAAAGCTACAAAACCAGTCTTTAAAAATCTATGTGGAACTTTTATTTTGGGGAAAAATAATTATGATAACAAACTTGGAAATTCTCTACAAATTTCCGAATTTGGTACTATGTACTACAGCATCCTAAGCCACTGGTAAAAATGAATGCTCAAAGACAGCCAGGTTTAACTCAAGCCCTCTCCAGAATTACATGAACATTGTTAAAAGACAGTCCTGAACTATCAAACTCAGTTTGAACCCAACACTATTGTTACTATATGTTCATTATCTGTAGCATGTAAATCTGGCCAGATGGCTTAAGTGTTGCTTTAATTTGTATTGTCTTCTTTTTGTTGCAAGGTTCATTAAAATCAGAACTCATTTTTTTCTTTTCAGTTGCTAGCATTGCCATAACAATTGTTAATCAACGTGTTAAGCTACATGATAATGGTAACAATCTGTTCCACTAAGGTCTATTTCAGGTTACTTAGAGTTTAAACTAATGCTTATCCAACCGCTATACCTACCATTTCAACAAAACAAAACAGAAACTCCACTTCATGTAATGAAGTGCATCATTCAACAAAACCCTTAAGTAAACTTCTATTAGAAAAAAGGAGAGTTAGTCACAGAAGAGGGCATTTTCAGTACAGCAAATAGATGGTGAAAACACAAATCTCATTATTGAAATTTTAATTGGAGTGCAGAACATCAGACCTTGTTTTTTAAAAATGTTCATATAAATTCTACATCAATTAGAATTCAATTCAGGACATTTGACAGGGACAGTTTGTTCGAAGAATTGTCCTTCTATTGCTTTATTTTGCCAATGCCTGCTTGCTGTTTTTTTCAGTGGTTCTACTGCATTCTCTCTCTGCAAATAATTACAGAACTTTGCACCAAAAGTCATGTTTTTATTAGGTACCATTCTGCAATTTGAGGGAGTCTGTCTTTCTCCTTCAAATATTTAGGCGATTAATGAAAGGTAGTATCACAGAAAATTAAAATTAAAAATGTTTTTATCACTCTAGTCAAATAGTGATCCATTACTGCTGGAGAACAGAAAGTTTGAGGAAAAATTGATCTACTTACATCTGCTCGTCAATTTCTCCAATCTGACGATCTAGTCGTCCCTCCTCATCCTCTTCTGCCACTATTGCTTCTGAAATCTAAACCAGAAAAGCGCTAAGAAAATTCACCTTCATCCTGAATTCCACTGTTGTTCCTTTCTGATGTCTGTGTCTTCCCTTCCTCCCCTCTACCTCAAGTCAATGTCAATCTCCTATGCGTATACTCCCACCTTCACAAAAGACTCTGGAGGCAAATACAGAAAAAACTGACCTGGTTTAATTTGAAATGGAATGTTTTTTCTTAAAACTGAAAGTTAAAAGTAGTTTGGCTGCTTTGGGGTTAACCTTTCGAATTTTTCAGTAAATGACTATTTGAAACAAGCATAAACAGACTACCAGCATCCAAAGTCTGAGGCTGAAATAGGAGCTATATCCCAATGCTTGGGACTTAATTACACAAGCTTATTGAAAGTATTGGTTAAATATTCACACTAGATCCCGAAGTGTTTCTAACCTGTTATTTTTTTCAGCATATACTTTCTCAAATCTGAATGTCTGGGAGATGCTATGCAATCAATGGTCCACGCATAACTGAGAAGATTCCTTCTAAGCTGAAGAATTATCTGAATGGCTAATGCTAGCAAAATGTATCCACCACTGCTTTTGTATGAACATTCGCTCTGTCTATAGCGCTGACCACTTTAAAATGAGCAATGATAAATTTTTTGCACCACTTTTCTGAGCAGTTGACATATGAACAATCATTTACAATTAAAATTAAAAAACTAGCAAATACTCTAGGGCAAGATTGAGAACACCAGGTATCTTCAGTGACAGTTTTATATTGTACAAAAGGGCAGATAAAAACCTGTTCCGGGAAGACTTTCCAAGCAATGCTAAACAGTAAAAAATGGAAGTACAGAAAAATTGTGGCCAACTTATGTCTCTCACACACAAAACCTTTTGTCACTTTCCCAAATTTTGGGGCTCCTTTCCAGTACATTTAAATCAACCATAAAACCCAGGTTACCTACACTTTATAGATTCTTTTTGAAGGCGACAGACAAACGAGTGTTTTGTTCTGTATTTTTCAAGGTTAAAATATGAATACATCTCATCTAAAGAACAGCCCACAATTATGTCCTGTTTGGATACAGGACGCTGATCTGAGATATATGCTACCTTATTTAAATACAATTTAACAAATGTAACTAGATATGTATTGATGACTGGATCCTGATCAAATGTTTTCTCAACTTAATTTCCCTTAAGTGGAACATATAAGGAACCCTTTGCTCATTTATAAAGTGCATTTAACCACACACTGCATTGCAACAAACAGCTGACAAATGCAGATGTCAGTAATTCTGCAGAGCTGCATGAAACTGTTGTTTTCCTTATTGTGTATAGTATTTAGAATCAATAAAAATAGATTCCATTACTTACTGTGTTGACCTGTCGCATTGCCTTTTGAAATTCATCCCATTCTTTGTCCATCTGATCCTTTGGAGCATCAACTTTTCGCACCTAAGGAACATGAAAAAAAAGGCTTATTAATGATTTATGTCTAGTGACTCTTTGGGGCACTGTAAAACAGTTGGAGAAATAGGATAAATTATGCTATGTTCTCAGAAAAGTCTCGTCAACATACTTCAGTTTAAGTAATGTATATGAATAAGAGTGCAGCTGCACAATGGTTTTGGAGAGAAAAAAAAAAAAAGAAAAGAAAAAATTGGACTCTACTCCTGGATTAAAACAACACCCTTGACTGTATCATTAAAGAGTAATTGCCTAAGAATGGATGGTGTGGAATGTTTGGATTAAAAAAAGTGACTAAGTCTGTTAATTTGGTGGTCTGTAATTTCACTATGTCAAGCGATAACTTTTAAATTCTTCCAAAAATGCCTGTTCAATCATATATAGTAGCTATGTCACAAGACAAAAAGCAGTGAATTATTTGCCTTTGGCTTAACATGAAGTATCAAATGATTCAGTCACTAGTCTGACTGGTGTTAGATAGTCTGACTGCATTTCAAATCTAGTCTAATTTTGTTGACTAACAGAAGAAATAGTACAGCTATGTACCATTCTTAATGACATGCAAAGCTTTTTCTTCTGTGGTAGACTGCATTAATTGCTAAGACAAGACTGAAAAAGTAGTGGCTGTAAGAATGCATTTAAGATCTACAGTTAAGGTAATCAAAATCAGATTGTGCTTTTAATACAAGCAAATAAACAAGATAATCTACCTGTGTAAGCAAAACTTCCACAATTCAAGTCTGGAAGATGTGGCATATAACGTATATTAGATGACAGATTATGCTTGGGTCTGGACTGGGTGGAAATTATATAGCTAGGAGAACTAAGCAGTTTGAACAGAGTAAGTCAAGACACCATCTTTCATCTTTTTGCATTAGTTTTATTTTTCCTTTATTTATTCCTCTCTTTTGGTAACACATCAGTCACCATCATGGTAAAGACAACAGCTTGGTATGTTTTGTTCCTGAATTATTATAAAAAAATCCAGTAGTATGAGTTAAGTTTATAGAATAAATTAGAAGCTTCCAAGCAAACTATGTACTGGGAAGTAATAGTCATCACTTCATTTTTCTGTTCTGTGATTATTTCTATCATACGTGTATGTACTGTGTTATTATGCATTGTGGTTGTCTTTTGTAATTCATAATTATTTGTATTTCTTACAATAAATTTAAACTCTAAAGATATTATTTTTCCTTGAAATATTTATCTAATCCAGAATTTATACACTTTATAAATTTCTGATGTAAAGAACCAACGTTTTTCAAGCCCACAATCTCAATTCCAAATGCTCACTATTAATTCTGAAAATAATTATTTTGTGTATGATTCCAACACAGAATCACTGCAGCCACCTCAATGTAAGCGATGTCACAAACATTTTCCTTCCCCTGCATATTAACTAAACTTAAAAAGGGCTCATTAAAAAGAAGAGCATCTGCAAGCGATTCAAGGAAGAGCTTATTGGAATATGTATCCACTTGTAAATTTTATCAACTGAGGTGACAACCAGAACAAAGATCACTAACCAGTGTTCTCACAGATATAAGCAGATTCTCCTTCACCTGCTAGGCATTCCCGCTTTGTACAAGCTTCTCAACTCATGGTGAAACTAAGTATTTGAAAAATTTAACACATTCATATTTCAAAAAAAAAAAAAAAAAAGCATGGCTTTTTCAGCTACGTATTTCAATATTCAAAATATCCTTGTTCAAAACTATTCACATATGCCAACATGTGGACATGAGTGGTGCTAAAAGAATCTTGCCAGAGCAAATAAGAGACACCTAAGCTTGTAATTGGGACAGTGGGACTAACTGAACATAAAGCAGCATTATTTGGAAGATCTCCAAATCAGAAGTCATGGCTTGACCTCACAATCCAATTTAAATACACCAGCAACCTTCTACAGTGTGAACAATAGAGAAATATACTCAAGGAAAATAAAAAAGACTTTGACCCTACAACACTATTATTTCAATAAAGAAAAGAGGAAAGCCATCAGATCTGTGGTAAATTAAAAAAAGACGTTTTGTATTTCAAATATCAGTGTTTATTTTGGTCATATTTGGTACTGTGCAAGCTGAAGGAAGTATGAATTATTTTGATCAAAATTCCAAGATTTTTAGTTGTGGGTTTTTTTGAGAAACACATTGAATGCCCGCATTTCTTTTCTGAGCATCAAAAAAAACCATAGTGGTAAAAGACAAGAGGGCTGAAGACCAAGTTCACTGTTGTAGTATGCCAGTACTAGAGAATACAGTGTATGCCATAATCTAGCTATTTTAATTCTAACAGGATGTATAGTTATGAGTCACTTAGTAACTCTTAACACTTTTCAACAGGATCTCTCAAAGGACATTACAGGACTATTTTTATATCCTCAATTCCAAAGCAGAACTGCATGTACAAATTAGGTGAAATGCTGCTCCTGGGATGACTCAAAGAAATAAAAGTAACAGGTGGATTGTCCAAATCTCAGTCCAGCATTTTAACCAACAAATAACATTACTTTGGTTTTCTTTAAGAGCCACAAAGGAACCACAATCAAAAATACATTCTGAGAGATGATTTAACAAGCTCTTCCTGCCCGCCTTCTGTCCCTTTTCATGTCTTCTAATTAATACAGAATGAAATAGTTCAGTCATTTCCTTATATTCTCGTATGACTAATTACCTGGAAAAGCATCCTTACTACTCAGAAAATCATTACAACTGGCAGAAATAAATCCAGCAGCATAAAGACAGCAGATCACTTACTTTTGCATCCACTTCAGGATCATCAAAGAAACCTTCTGGCAAAGCTTCAGCAGTGTTTTCTTTCCTGAAATGTTTGACTACTATTATCCTGAGTTAACACTTTACAACCCACTTTATTGTAGAGTTAAAAATAGTCAAGAATAAAATCCATAATCTTTTATATAAGGAAATGGAACACATTTTTTTATTCACTGAGTTTTACCTACAACCATCAAAACTTGTTTCTTTAGTTTGGTCTTATTTAACTTACAAAGAACTGCATAAACAGGTCTAAACCTCGCTGTCAAAACAAAAGCTTAGGCTTCTTAAACTACTCTTTCCAGTGTGCTGAGCACTCAAACATTTTAACAGCACAATCTCCGCTTTTGAAAGCCTAAACCACTGTCTAAAGGAGTGCCCAAGTGAGCTGAACCATCACTACAGAACAAGCAAATGGTTTTCTTTAAACAGTTAAAAGCAGTGGTTAATACTAAGCTTCAAAAGCATCCCGTGTTAAAATTTGCAAATAGAGATGTCTAACAGACACTGTATGGCATTGCTCCATCTCTTATCCTGTCCCTAGGGTGTGAAATACCTGTCTGAAATAATGCTAGAGGCTGACATACATACAAACTATTCTGAATACAAGTTAAAAATATGACAGATTTCTAAGTGATCAGTCTGTTACGATTCCCAAATTTATCAATATTTGACTGCTTACCTTTCCACTATCTTCTCTTGTATCTCTGCTTTCTGTATGGATCCTGAATGGGAAACTATAGGAGCAGCCGTAGTTTTGCTGTCAAAGAAGTCTGTAAGAAAGGACAGAAGCCTATGAACAAAAAGAACAACTGTTCAAGCTTCTTTATAAAATTCTGACTAGACAGAAATTTCAATTAACACCTTACTGAATCAAGGGAAGAACAGCCAGACATTATTTCACTTGACAGCCTCAAACAATTAGAACATAAAATCAACAAGCATGCTGAGAAAACACCACACAGTAACTAACTAGCCAAGAATCTCCCTTCTCTACTTCCAATATTACACACCCTAACCAGCTAATAGGAATAATTAGAAAAATAAATGAAAACCCTTCCATCATCAGTTAAAACACAGCTCCTCCTTACTGAATGACTTCCTATTTCAGTCAGCATTACCTGCAGGCAGAGAATTAGCTATCACTTCTTGAGTTGGAGGTGGAATTTCAGTTTTAGGCATAACAGAAGTTTTGTTTGATTCATCTTGTTCCTCCTCTTCATCATCATCATCATCATCATCATCGTAATTTCCTGACAATAAACTGGGACCTGGACCCTTTGAAAGCTGTTCGTTTGCACTATCTTGCTCTGTTTCATCAAAAAAATCTGCTGGTAGCCTAGTAAAGAACACACAACATAACTCTCAAACTTCACAAAAATCATTTACAGTCTAGCATCTGAAACCTATTCAATCTGTGAGCAGTAAGAACTTTCAGATATTGTGCAATACCCTAAACCACGCAGCTACCAATGTAACCACTGTCTGAAGGCAGCATGTACTCATTGCTTTTGTTTGAAGTTCCCCAGAAATGCTCAGCTTAATTCTGAAATCACATTTCAGTTCCATTTTTGTATTTGAATATTCAATATCAGAAACACTAACAAAAATATCCCACAACAAAGTGCATTTGGAGGAATGGCAGCTTAGGTAATTCTACTTCCGCATTCAGAGTTATTTGGATCAATATACCTGCTGTGAACATATTACATACAAAATTCATAGTTCAGCAGTCATACTAATGTCACATAAACCTTGATAACCTTCACGTATTACACAACTGCTTATTTTGGGTACCTACTGCTGCTCAGAACTGCAGCTTAGAAGAGCCATGCAGGCTCAGCAACGAGAACACCCAGATTTGTTTAGAACAGCTGCAGGCCTCCAAGCCAAACATTTTTCCAGGTTATATTTTAAAATAATCATACCAATCAATTTAATAATGAACAAACCTCTCAACTGTTAATTTTGCACGCACACTCAAAATTTCTAGAAGCTAAGTGTCTTCCAGCGTCAAGATAACAGAACATGACATCTCTGCAAGACAATAATAATTTATTCTGTGAAGAAGGGTACAGGAAACCTGCAGGCCTCGTGTGACACCTACCAACCCCACAAAGATGTTCAAATACCATCAGAAATCTTTACGGGCAGTAAAATGCTTAACCCAATCCCTTGAAGTCAAACACACTCCTGTATTTGTGAGAGTTCAACTGCAAGATATGCATTTACATGAATTTTAACTGACAAAAAACATCTTAATAAAGATCTGTTGATGACATTTCAGTAGTTTTTGTGAATAAATATAATTTCAATGTACATTTAAAATCTGTCTTAATTTCAGACTACCATCTCTTCTGCAGTATGCTAGCATGAGAGTGCATGCTACAATCTAGTTATTTTAATTCTAGCAAACTGCGTATTACCACCACATATTAATCCTTAGAAGTCTCACAGTGACAGTAAAAGAATTCCTGTTTTGTCAGAGACGCTCAAGTTAATACCATGATTTTTCTGATCTGCACTGAGGAAGATGCTGCCATGTTCAGGAATATATACCCACATTCGAAAATGAGCAGAAGCAGGGATCTGCTGATTATCTGAATCTTTACCCTTGGCTAGGAAGGCAAAATGAGGAAGAACAGGGTGAGAATACAGCAGTTGGTACAGTTACAAAAAACTCATATATAATAAGATCGACTTACCCAGATGTAGACGTATGTGGCTTTTCATCTGTACCTGTGTAACAGCCAAGAATCACTTCTTACAATCCATGCTTTTACAAGATATATCCCTCAAACAGACTCCTACTACAGCAGCAAATTCACAAATGCACACTTTCATATATTTCATATATTTACAATTTCAGTAGCACCAATGGGAAAAAAAAACCAAACCTATCTTTCCTTTAGCATGAACTTTCATGCATGGTTTGAGGTAAACCCATGGCCTGATCCCACTGAAAAGGAGTAACACCACTTCAGGGCACATGTTTCTACTGTTTACCTTACACTGTTTCTGCTTCTGTTTGGACCAAGCCCACAGATCCATGATCTAATTCAACCCAATAACCCAGAAGAAAACTAGGTAAACTACCAAAAGTGCAGTTTTCTCCTGACCTGTGAACTCACAGAGAAAGAGCAAGACAGACTTTTTCACTTTTCAGCAGCAACAGGCCAACATTAACTCAACAGTCTTGTGTATTCACACACGCTTCCACAGGAAAAAAAGAAACCAAAAACATTCAAGATAAAATGGCTAGATTCTGGCAAGCGCTTGATAAGTATTTTTCTCTCCTTACCTTTTACTCTCTTTAACTCTGTATTTTCTGCGTCAACAGTTTTTCTCTTGACAGGATGAGATGACGTACTAGCAGCTGAACCCGTCGCTGTCTGCTTTGTGCCTTTTAGTTCTGCAACTCTCTGTAAAGAAGTACAAAATTCAGGAAGCTTTCCTAACAGGAACTTCTGGATTGCAGCTTAAAACACAGCGCTTTTAGAACAGTTTATTAAAGCAAGCTAATATCTTTCTAGAACAAGATCACTGAAATAGACATCATGGATGCTGAAACCGAGACCAATGTTTCTGTGAGCCCCTTGAGTGATGTGACATGTGGCAGAGGAATTCACGCTTGCACAAAGGAAGCTGTATGAGTGAGAAAGGAAAGGCTAAGATAGTGACATTTACAGCAGTAAAACACTGGAGAAAAGAGCACGAAGGCTGGACTCATCCTAAGGTCCTGGAATATTAAGTGTTTCAAAATTAAAACACAGTAGTATTAAAGACACGTTACTGTGCCTTGCCACAATAATCTACTCGGAATGCAGGCAATGAACTAGCAACCCCTCAGTTCTCTTGGCCTCTCCCTCAGTACTTGTAAAATTAAATACCGTCTCTCAGTTTCCTCTAAGCAGCAGCAGAATAATTTAAACGGATAAAAAATCAGATTTAAGGTTGCATCCAAGTTACAAGCTCCCTGTAACCGTTTTACAAATTCTTTATCTTTACCGCTAAATCATAAAGAACAAAAAGCATATTTTCTTCACCACGTGTAAGCTGTCACTTGATAACATACAGGTAACAAAGCAAGCCCAAGGAGGGTTTCCAAGTCCAAGCTGCAGAAAAGCGACAGTTAAAAGCTGCTGCTAACGTGGGACCAGCGTCATCTCAAGAGTACGTCCCTTGAAAGACACGGGACGATCCTCTCGAGTGCTGGCCTTCCAATAGGTACATCGGTTTTAAGAAAACGGAACACGGCAAAACAAGCAGGCTTGTTTTTACGCTACTCTCTCCTGGCAGATGCTCAGCTGATAACTATTACCGTACACCTCAGAAAACAGCAACCTCCCC
>VYXH01000052.1:190093-208153 GCA_013397275.1 Burhinus bistriatus | reverse complement strand
GGGCTGATCCTCCCCCAGCCTGGGGACGCGCGGGGGTCTCACTGCCGGGGGCAGCGGCCGGCCGGGGAGTGAAAATACCTTTGCCTCGGGAGGAGCGTGTTGCTTGAGGTGCTTGCTTACCGGGGACGCAAAGAATGGACAGAAAAGCTTGTATGAACGCTCCCGAAGTGTTACATCTTCGCAGTTCTTCCGCAGCTGGTACCAGACAGTGTAAATGCTGCTTTTTAGCCCATCCCAGCCCTTAACAATACAAATCCTTGCTTATTTGTCTCCGCCACGCTGCCTAGCTGCAGGTCTGGTAACGATTTGGCCTCCTGCTGTCACCAGGAAGGGACCGGCCTTCTCCTCTGGCCGCCTGGCCCGGCCGCTTGCGCTCACCCTGGGTCTCCTCAGCCTGCAGCCGAGGGATTCGGCCCGTCGCACAAAACCGTTCGTCTTGTTGCGGGGCTGGTTGTCTGCTTTCATAAGTTGGATTGGGACCGTTCATTCTCTGTGGGCAGATAAATATGTGTGGTGTGTCCCCCCCACCCCCTCAAAAATCAAGAGAGAAAAAGGTTAAGAGAAGTGGAAGCACCTTGCTGAGGGGAGCGTTGGCAAGGGAAGAAAGTGTAAGAGGAAATGGGGCGGCAGTCTTCTGGTGCTGTCAACAGATTACTAGTTTGTCTCAATCTAGCTGCACTCTTAAACATTGTGAAACAGCCTAAAAAAAATTACTGCTTTGTAGCTATATAGGCCTTTTCTCAGTCTGTCTGTTCCTGAGTTGTCATGGAGACATGCAAAATAAAAGGAGCTGGAAATTCCCAAGGAAAGTGTGGGGGGATCCTTTTCAGATAGGAGTTGATGGGATTTGAGAGGTGCTTCGGAAATCTAGGTGGTAGGTTCTTGCTGAATGGGAACTGGCACAAAGTCTGTTTGATCTCTGTGTCTGTCTGAGACCATGCCTTCAGTGTAATTCCAGAATTGGCTTATCTAGAGCCATCAGTGACTGTGTGCTTTTAGCAAAGTAGGTCTCTATGTTGATTTTAACAAAATTGCAGCCATCTAGTAATACATCACTGAACACCAAGTACCACAGATAACAGCAGCTCATTACTGAACTTAGTTCTCTTGTTTTTGATTAATCGCAGCTATGCATGAGGCTGGAAGTTTTGCGGCGTCACGTTCTAGACGTGAGAAGAAGTCTAGAAGAGGCCAACAAGCAGCACTGGAACGTCTGAAAAAAGCCAAAGCTGGTGAAAAAATAAAATATGAGGTGAAAATTCCTCTTCTTTTTAATGAAAAATGAATGTGCGCTGAGATGCTTAATTACCCTTTAAACATCTAAAAGCTATGGGAAACAAAATCTGCCTTTCAGATGAGCTGTTTGTTTTTTTTTTTAATGGTGTATGTTTTTCAGAATGTAACTAATTGTTCTGCGATCTTCTGGTATCATTTATTTGTTTCATTGTATTTTCAAAACTAAAACAATTTTACTAACTGCAAGTCAAACATGCTTGATATTTCTTGATAGCTATACCACAGGGAAGGATCAGCTTTTAAAATGTAATTACATAATTAATGTTATGATAGGAAGTACTTTTTTTTATTTTTTTGTAAACTTCAAATGATTTTAAACTTTAAATTAATTTCAAAGCTTTACATGACTGAAATCCATTAATATCGGTATGCTGTGTTTCCACAAAGAACCCAAAATGTAAGTATTTAACTGGTAGAACTGAAATCTGGCAGTGTAACGTTGGTACTGCCCAATTAATTGTAATGCCAACAGGAAGTGACTTCCACATTGAGGTGAATAAATCTAAAGAAGCCTGAAGTGCATAGATCATTAACATGCAAATTTGCTCTGAGACACAGAAGAGCATCTTCAGCATTGTGCTTGGACACAGCAAACCACTTTCCTTTTCATTGAGCTCGTCTTGGTGTTTGAGAGTAGAGGCAAACGTCAGAAGTCTCCATTGCTAAGAATTTTTTACTCTTTTTTTTAATTTTTTTTTTTTTTGGTAATGTGTAATGAGTAATAAAGCAAGTCGGGTTCGAATTAAATCACTGCCAGTGCTTCAGTAGATTTTGAGTTTCAGTATACTGTGATAATTGTAAAACTTGATAACTTGTCTTTCGTCACTGCCAAAAAAGAAACTTAAGCTAAATGAATAACTGTGCTTACTAGTTGTGAGCAGTGTAACAGTGTAGGAAAACATGCATTGCTGGGGAACTTTATATTCTTACTCATGACCTGTATTAAAATATAATGGTATGAGAACTGTTAATCTTCAGTACACCTTAACTGTAGGTTGAGGAGTTCACAAGTGTTTATGATGAAATAGATGAGGAAGAATACTCCAAGATGGTCAGAGAACGTCAGGATGATGACTGGATTGTTGATGATGGTAAGTTAAGATTCATTTGGAAAGTTATTTTGATTATAGTGTTACAAGTCAACTGGGCTTCATAAGGTTCATCATTTGAGGTAAGTTGTAGTTAGTACATTCTTACAAATTGTTTTAGGAGACAAGAAAAAAATTAAATGTTTATATGGAAATGAATCTTTTGCATTGTTCTTGTAGTAGTGTATTAGGATGGTAATGAAAATATTTTTCCATTAAGAACTATTTTTGAAATTTTATTTTCAGTTATCAGTGATGTAACTTTAAAAAGAAGTACTGTAATTGAGAATTTCTAATTAAACACATAATATATTTAGTCTAATAAAAGATACAGCTGAGAGTGCTGTAGTTTTTAACACTTTTGTATTTGTAACTTTTGCTCTATATTAAAGGGAAAAAAGTGTTTAAATATGTAAAACTTTGAATTATGAATATATTTAGAAATACCAGGAGACAGAATTGAAAGCGTAGATTTTTAACAATTTGTTCTTCTACAGATGGGATAGGTTATGTAGAAGATGGAAGGGAAATCTTTGATGAAGATCTGGATGATGATGCTCTTGGTTCCAGTAAGAAAGGTAGGTTGAACGTAACCACTGTAGAAAGTCTTCCAGTGGCTTTTAAAAGGTACCTAAACCGGGCACTTCTTGGCATCAGTATGTGGTGAATATGGCCAAATGACATGTTAGTTGAAGCTCTGTAGTTCTGTGCCTGTGAGCATGGATTTTGTTTAGCCTCTGTGGTGCAGAAGACAGAGGTCCACAAATTTAGGCCAAATCACTGCTAACTACTTCAGCACTACTGGGGCAATTTTGCTTACAGTCTTCTGTTGGATATCTGTTTGCCTCTAGAAGAAATGCACCTGGGAATGATCTTTGTTTCCAAAGCCAGTGTCTAAAGGATGTGTGGTCTCTCTTGCCACTAAAATACTTGCATGCTTTTGAAGATCTAGGATCAAATGATTTTGCCAACTTTTACGAAGTTGGTGGCAAACTGAGAAATTGAGACTGATGTTTAGAATCCAAGCCTAGTGCCAAACTCCTGGACACGTTTTTTTTTCTGGAGATGCTTCCATGTAAAGTGTCTTGGTCATTTTTCTGGAGTATGAACTTTAGTATGCAAAGAGCGTCTCTGACGTGACTAGGAAAGATAAGGTGCTGATAGGGCTTTGCTTTTTTCTGTGTGCATGACAGCTGTTACAAAGCTGCAGCAAATGAAAGATGATTAGGCTTCATTTCAGCCAGCGCTGTAAGGGTGGAAGAAGTGGACTACCTCAGCTATCTATTCCTGCTAAAAACTGGACCTTTAAACATTGAGCTTTTCTAATATAGAATTCACAATTTTGTATTTTTCTGTAGGAAGAGGTGGCAAAACATCTACAGTTGATAAAAAGAACATGAAAAAATCTGTGGTGTCAAAGCCAAACACAATTAAGTCTATGTTTATGGCCAGTGCTGGGAAGAAAAACACAGATGTAAGTTTTTACTTTTTTGAATTTAAAGATTTCTAATTTGTTTGCAGTGTTCTAGTGGGAGTAGAGTAGAGTAAGGGCTTGTTGCAGTTTCTTGTGCCTAGCAAGACGTAAACTCCTGTTAGAATCTCTTGTGTATGCAGCATTCCTGAAAATGTTGTGTGTGTTTCATAGAAACCCTTTAGTCATTTGCTGCTGGTCTCCTGATTGGGTTTGCACATATATCTAAGAACTGTTTGGCTAATCTGTTATCTTACAGAAAACTGTGGACCTGTCCAAGGATGATTTACTAGGGGATATTCTTCAAGATCTTAATGCTGAAGTAAGTATATTAATAAAATTGGCTTGAAACACCCTAATCCATTACTTGCTGTGGAACATACCAAGAAAATAAAGTTCTTCCTTAAACTAGACCATCTAAGATTGATTTCTTCGATAGCACATCTGCTTGGTATAGTCCATGCATGCATGCAGTCTACCTGTCATCTCCACCATGCAGAAGTTGCATGACTATTGGTTTGATAAGTCAAAAGTACTATGTCCTGATTAGAGATGAGTTATATTAATGTGATGTAGGGCCTGTGCTAATGCAGCCTTCCAGGTTTTGGAGTGAAACAGGACTTACCTGCATCTAAATCATGTATACCATATATGCGTATCCCCAAGCTTCAGCCAGTATAGTGTAGGATATTTCTGTCTGGTGTGTTTGGGTTCATGAGAGGAGCTGAGGGAAGACTGTTTAGGCAGATGAAGTAGCCTGAACTGCTGTCTGCCTCCTCCTGCTTTCCACAGTTTGCTAGAGAGAACCAGGTTAACACTGCCTCTTGAGTTAGGAGTGCAGCGTGGCTGCTGTAGCAGGGTTGGCACTGTCTCAAATGTGGCTGTTCCTTGTCATTAATGACTTTTCAATGAGTTAATGACCCTTAGCAGGATTTCTTAAAACTGAAAGGATTGCTCACATGTAAACCGTGGAAGTGCTGTAGTGGTGAGATATTGGATCAAAATACGTTGTATCATAATAAGCATAATGTTTTTATAGAGCGATAAGAGGGGTATAGATGTTCCAATGTAAAGTGGTTGTATTGGTTTTGTGCGTTTACTATTTTACTTCTCCCTATGACGTGATTGAGTGTTATAATATCTTAGGCTATCAAAAACCCTCAAATCATTAAGCAAATGCATTCTAATGTTGTCAAATTTTGTGGAGCATTGATTAGGGGAAATAATGCTAATAATTACACCGTGGCTTCCATTTACTTAAATAGTAGTTAGCTATTGGTTTTTTGGCTTTGTTGTTTGTTCTCTAAAGTTTCTTTTGTTATTAGCTGTTGATAAGGATGAGCATAAAATATCTGTACATGTAAATAAATTAAAATGGGTTTTCCTCTAGTGTGACAGTGCTGAAAGAGCACTTCTGCATTCCTTAAGGCATGTGTGCTTACTGCTACTGTTTCAGCAGACGTTAAGAACATCCCACCAGTTATTCTGATACTTGTGCGTTAAAGGCAAGGTTAGCTATTGAAATACCCACTGTCTGAAAACTGTTTCACTTACTGATGACCGTTTTTCTCTCAAACTTTACCAAAAAAACCTAGTGTCTGTCTTCATGGGCTGATTGCTCAGATAACTACTTCTTTTTATGCAGCTGAGTTGTATATTAGTTGTGTTTTCTTGGCAAATGAGAAATACTGGTGGCCTTCTTTCTCTTTGATAGAAAATGTTACTAACCAAGGAAAAAAAAAGCACTAAACACACCACTTCTTTTTGTCACTTTCTCTTTTCTTTTGATATTCAGACTGTTCCCATAAGTCCACCACCAGTTGTAATGCTGAAAAGGAAAAGATCTGCTGGAGTACCACTGAATCCTTTCTCTGTGCAATCCCAAGCTCCTAAGGTAAAGGAAAAAATTAAAAAAAGTTCTCATCAATAAGAACTAATCAGTATTTTGGTTAATTTGAATACTGTTGTCTTTTATTTCTGCTTCTAGAGATTACCTTTCTCATTAGTTTCCTTAGCAATGCTACTGTGTAACTTCATGCATTTTTCATCTTCGCCTTCCACGTTAATATATATACAGAATACAACTCTTTCTGTATCTTTAGTATAGTAGTAGTATATAGCTGTTACATTTCATAGGTGAAACTGGTTTTATAATATTAGGTGCCTCACATGAAGGTGAGCTTCTGCTTTGTCTCTTTTTTTTCCTAAGAGTAGAAAAGACCCTTGTGGCAAGGAAAGGATGATGGGAGGTGAAATATGCAGAAGAAAGAGTATTTGTGGTGTGGAAAAGGCTAAGAAACTCATCTTCTTCAGAAATGGAAAGCAAATGGAAAATAGAAGCTATGGGTAGAAGTTTACCCTAGTGGAAGATTTTGGAGTGAAAGGAGGGATGGGCTGCTAAGGATGGAAGGCCAGCATTTTAGTATGAGTTCTAGTAAATGAGAAGGACTTTATAGCTGGAAATACAATGAGATACTTGGTAAGAGTCTGTAGAGGGCAAATGGAGTGGAGTAGGTAAGTCTGACTTGTGAAACCTTGTGTAATAGTGACATCAACTCTTATGTTGAAAATAATCACCAGTGGCACTCATTTCAACAGTTGTGTTGGAGCCTAGAAGTAATTGAAAAAGAAAAAAGAGGGAGATAGAGTAAGAGAGGATCTTTGTCTTTATGGTGCGAAACAGTGGTTGCTGTTGTAGGAAACATTCAGAAGGAAATTAATTCCCAGGCAGGCTGTTCAGGTGATAACTTCTGTGGTCCTAGGAGGAGGAACTGCAGATTTTAGACAAAAACAGCTGAAGAGGATGAAGAGCGCAGCCTTAGAAAATAGATGGGCATAAAAAGCAAGATGGCAGTGATGCTTTCTACTTCAGGAGATGAGCAGAAATACAAGTATGAATAAGTTAATTTGGCTGAGCTAGCAAAAAATTGTTGGTGAAGGTAGTAATGTTTGCTTTCTGTTTAAGGTGAGTGAAGGGCTGAGTTTGGTGTGGGCCACAGCAGAAGTAGCTGAACTGAGATTAAAACTCTAGAAATGATTGTGTGCAACTCTAAATTCTATGTCTATAAATAACAGCTTTCCCCGAATATAAAGGTTTTGGACCTTGCTGCAGGTTAAGGGCTAGTAGATGCAGAGACCTGTTGTTGGTCATGGTGAAAGCCACTTCATACACATCTTCCATAATAAGAGATTTTGTGGCAGCTTCCATAGTGGTATCCTGTTTAAAAACAAGCTCTGTGCTTATTGCCTCAGAGTTTACACTTGCAGAGTGTGCTGAAAGTGGTTTCATTGTTTTCCTTACTCTCCCTGTCATGTCTGTAGCATGAAGAAATCCAATAGAGGAACTCTTCTCTCTAGACCTATGGAGTACTGTAAAACTCTTGAACTCATTACTGATATGAACAGGTGTAAACTGCTGAATTGGCCTTCCCCAGGTGTTCCAGGCTCTGTCACATACTCAGTGAACACAGAGGTTTAGGCATGGAGTAGTGCTGTGTGGGAAAAATAATGACAGTAACCACAAAAGTAATTAAATGCCAACCATGGCCTGTTGTAAGCTGCTTTTTAAAATTGTAGTAGAAACACATCACAGCAGAAATGGTACTATAGAATTTAAAGTTTACTTTTGAGGAGTTTTAGCTATCGTGCTGCAAAATACATGGAGCTTTTCCTCTAGCCCTGGTTACTAGTTCTGCAGATAGCGAGTGCTACGTTGTTTTTTTTTTTTTTTTTTTTCCCCCTTTTTTGCTCTTAAGAAACTTTTTTTTAACCCATGGCTAAAATGTCTTTCAGGTAATCACCTCTATATCAAAGAAAGATCCTGCTCATCTTAGAAACGAAGCTCTTGCTCCAGCTTCACTTCGTCCTAAACGTCCAAATTACACAGCAAAATCTGTCATACTCCCTGAAAATGTGGATACTGAGTATGTGCAAAAAGCTACAGAAAATGGGGGAATAGTGAAGAAAATAGAAGAGAAAGCTATTGAAGGTATCAAAAAGAAATAAAACCCAGTTCTGGAAACTCTTTAAATATGGCATATTAGTGTTAAAGCGCTTCTTAGTTTATACAAGTTAGATGCTTAGATAGCTTAAATGTGAATTTTGGTGGGTTTTTTTTTTTTGGTATGTTAATACTGTATAGTATGTTCATGCGTATGGTATGCTATCTATGTATACTGCTGTAGTATACAGTGTGTCATTTTAATGACTCAAGCCTTTAGTTCTGTGTGCAGCACTTCCAGATGATGATCAGGGAATGATGGATTTTGATGAGGAGGACTTTGATGAACCTATGGAAGCAGAGCATGTGGAAACTATCCCTGAGACAGCTGAAAGCTTGAAGCGAGACAAGGAAATTGAAAAGAAAGAGACAGCGCAGCTGGAATCAGAGAAGAAAGAGACATCCTTGTAAGAATCTATTTTTCTTTTTTTTTCTTCCACCAATAAGCCTTACTCGTATTTGTCTTTGTCAGTGAGGTAATTGTGATACAGACAGAATGATGATAATGTGATGTGGTAGTTTTGGGGTTTTTTTTGTAGTGACGTTAAAAATGGTAATGTTGAACATGCTGATAGCTACTTAATTGAAAATACTTGATGTTCTTGGGATTTAGCACATGACAACACGTATTTCAGTATAGTGAGGTAGCTCAATGTGGGTGTTAAACAATGAATTTTGATGACAATAAGCAAAAATGAGGAATTGCTAACAGTGCTTATTCTAAGCAATTACAAAGGTATTTCATAACATTATTTGTCGTTAAAAGTATTGTCATTAAAAGTAATTTCACATGGTGAACAGCTATGTGTTTGGAAATAGGAAAAAAGAGGGGTTTTCCCCATTTTTTTTTTTTTTAATTGTTTGGAAAAATCTTAAGTCATATGTTTCCATACCTTTAAACTGTAAAATATTTGAATGATCAAAAAGACTTAAACCTTTAATGACTGAAAAGGTGATTTTCTTGAAATAATCTGTTGTTCCCACTAAGCAACTTGCACAGATGCATGGATATATTTGTTATGTAAAGGCTTGAATGACCAAGGCTGAAATACCAAGTGAATGACTTTTAAAGCCTGTGTGTTGTGTACTGAGAACCATACTTGCATGTGTGTTTCTCTTTGTCACTCCATCCTTCTTTTCAGAAGAAATCTGAGGAAACCCAGCTGTTGGGAGCGTTGCACAGTACTGGAAAGAGCAATAAAAGGCCTGAGAATATAGGGCTGAAATAAAGTGAAACAGTGGTGGTTATAGCAAAGGCACAATTTTACTTCTTGTTTCTTTCTTCTTCTGCAAAACCTGCAGAAGTTGTTCTCTCCCAGATATCTCATGTTGGGACAGAATTGATGAGGACGAAGCTGATCTAGTAGTGGCAGAAGTTCAGCTGGACCCCAATCTCCTTCCACTTGTGAATGGGGAAAATGATGATCAAGTCTTAAGATTTTATTGGCTGGATGCTTATGAAGACCAGTACAGTCAGCCAGGTAACTCCTCAGTTAAAGGCAGAAAATGCCATTCTAATTCCTTCTATGTAACTGGGATTTTCAGAGTTGGCTAAACTATGCCTAGATACCCTGCTTCTCTGTGCTTTATAACTTGTATGTTGATCTCTTGTTTTTCCACACCCAGTCCTCAGTGCAGGGCACTATGACTGGGCAAGGTAGGAATGTTGTCTCTTGGTCTAGTGTAGTAGTAGGGAGGTACGAAGGGAGCTACTAGCACTTCTCAATGTTGGTGATGTATTGGCCTTCTTAAAATCCTGTGCACTCCAGGAGTAAGCTGAAAATCCACAGAAAGTCTGTACAACAGCAGTTGCACAATTTTATACGAAGGAAAGGTATGCCTATCAAGGGAGGAAGATGGCCTGAAAAATAAAAGCTCTGTCTAGATCCCCTTTATTCAGACTGTTTAAATCTTGAAGATTGTCTCTGTATTAACATCCTGAAGATACTTTGTGCGATTGAAGTGTGAATCCTGGCTCTCACAGTCTTCAAAACTATGGCACTCTGATCTCAGCCCTGACAAAAGAAGTCATGTTCACGTCTGTTCTAAGCGCTTCCCATCTGCCCTCTCATTTCATCAGCAGCTTTAGGATCTCGGGTTTCTAATTTGTGCTTCATGTAGGTTTACCAGAAGGTTCTTCCATATGTTGTTGAAGGTTTTTTGGGTTGATACTGTAAGCATTTAGTCAGATACGTTTCTCTGTTACACCTTTTGTTGTGAGTTGGGATGCTAAACCTAAATAGGAGACTGTGCTGGGCTGAACGGCTTGGTGATGGGAGTGGTAATAATCATAGATATCTTGATGAAATCAATGGCTCTAATATAAAATTGCTACTTTTAAAGACCCCACTATTGTTCTTTTTTCTTTTTTTTTTGTCTTCTAAGTCAGTGGTTGCTGAATGGAACATAATTATGAAAGGATTTCTGTTCCTCGCATGCAAGGAGTGTTCTTTTCTCATTATGACTTTTTCAGGATTGAATAATAAAGACTGCACCTGTTTTCAATTAGTAGTGTAGAAGGGAAAATTTTGATACTGCTTTTTGTTTAACATGTTCATGATCTTTTTTTATGCCTCATTTGCTGTGATGTCAAATGCATTGCCTGAAGAGTAAATACTATAGCATAATCATAAGACTCTTTCAAACTTAATGATTTTTTGGAGGCTTACTTTTCATAACTCCCTATATTATCTTAGGCAGAGAACTGGAGAATTGTAATGCTATTAACATTTTAAAGAAATAACGAATAAAAATTGCCTTTTCTTTCCCCTCTGCAAGATATTTTCCCTGTCTCAACTTTGCTTGCCTTTTGGTTCATTTGTAACATGATCGGTTTTTTTTCCACAGACTTTGTATTTTATAAGCTTTACTCCTATTTTTTTTCTTTCTTTCTTCTTTCCATGATCAGGCTGACAGGGGATAGGTCCTGATATCTCTTCTCTCATTTCTTGGTTTTACATATGAAATGTCTCTTGAAGACTCTTTGAAGTTAGCTCTGCTTTCCTCATGTGTGCATGTTGGGGGGATGGGGGTGTGTGTGTGTGTTGGACTTAGATGACCTCCAAAGGTTCCTTCCACCCTAAATTAGTCTGATCCTATGAAATCTGGGGATTAAGACCACTTATTTGTCCATGCTAGAGTTGATTGAAGTTTGTCTTTGCAATCCAGGCAGCCTTTTACACTGTCTTTGACTGGCTTGTGTATCCTTCTTTCTACCTCACCTGCTTATATGTATGCCTCTGACAGGTTAACTTCTCCATGCTCTTAATATTGCCAGCTGACCAACTCCTGTTTTGTGGGCTCTCCCATAGTTTCATCTTCCTGTATGATACAAACCTATCCAAGTTTTTTTTTTCCTTTAAAAAAAGAAGAAAAAAAAAAAAAAGATTGCTGGGGACAAGAACTTCATCTTCCCTGTCACTTAGATCTGTAATTTGAGCTCTTTCTAGATCCCGTTATTCAAACTGTCTAAATCTTGAAGATTGCCTCTGTATTAAAATCTCTAAGATACTTTGTGCAGCTGAAGCTGTTTCCTTGCTCTCATCATCTTCAAAACCACTGCATTCTCTTCTCTGTCCTTGACAAAAGTAGTCTTGTTCACATCTATTCCAAGCACTCAAGAAATGATTTTTCTTATCCTGTCACTCTGACTCTGTCATCTGTCTTAGTGCATCCTCACTGATTTATCTTTGATCTAATGGAGTAAGAAAGGTGCCTTTACGTCTGATAGATCACGTGGCAAAGATAAATTATAACTCTTAACCAAGGACTTGTTTGTGCATTGTCAGACCGAGGAGAAATACAGGTTTCAAAATCTTCCTTATGTGAAACAGTTTCTGAGACAGTCTCAGGTCTGATTATTTCTGATTTCATTAACAGCAGTGTACTGTAAGGGAGAGTGTTTTTCATGTAATCAAATTCCAAATTATTTGGAGTTTGAAGCAAACTCAGGTGAAGCCAGGTTTTTGAGTTGTACTTGGAAGTTTATTTTACTTGTAATTCACAAACTGTATGTGAAAATCAGCTAGCCTTGTTCTATGTTACTTCAAAGTTTAACATCCCTTGATTAGCATTTTGCAGCATTTTATGCTAATGCCACACTCTGCGTGGCTCAGACATGTGCATGTACAATGATGTCATGGTCCACAGTGAAGAGTCAGTTGTGCTGTATATAGGCTTTCTGAATGTCTACCTTGGTTACAACTGCTGTCTTAGCATCCAGGATTTCTTGTGATGTCATACATCTTTCGGTGTCATCATTTGTTAAAAACAGTCCATTTGAAAACTTTCTAGTCTGTCAGCTTCTAGTTGTTGTTTTCAGAATGTGCTTCTCCAGGTTTTATTAGTAGTAGAGTCTTGATCTCATGGTACTGAAGTGGAAGAAAAATGGGTTAATTTTACTGGTCTAGCTGAGGAATAAAAATTGTAGATGATACATGTTTCAGGAGTGATTGACAGCAGAGGCATTCTGATTATCTTCAGCTTTCACTGACTCCTCTCTCCTTCCTCCCTCTCCCCATGAATTATCAAACTAATGTAGGTAGAATTCTGTTCTGATATTCCATTTCTGAGACTGGCTGTCTGATGCCATTTTGAATTTCACATATCAAGGTGGTGTTACTATAGTGATGGAGGTAAGGGCATGAAGAACTATACAGGTATCCATTTGTAAAGCTGGTATTTAAAATTATTTAGAATGTGCTGATACATCAGAAAGATTTGTTGTTCAAGAATCTTAACCAGAAATGTTTGTGTTTCTGTGCAAGAATACATAATAAGCTGCTTTAAGCAACATTAAGAATTATTAATTTAAGAATTGCATATTGAATTCTTTGCTCTGCCCTTCTTCCTTAGGTGTGGTATTTTTGTTTGGCAAAGTTTGGATTGAATCTGCAAACACCTATGTCAGCTGTTGTGTCACAGTGAAAAATATCGAGAGAACTGTTTATCTACTGCCACGTGAAACAGTAAGTATGTCTTTTAAGCATGTCAAACATAAGTACCTTTCATTCTGCTTATGGCAGGTTATGAGTTCTGGTAGTGTGTTTATGGGAACTGTTGAAGCCAGTGTTGTCTGATGTTAGGTGGTAAAGTTAAGTACAACGTATACACGGGATATCACATGTGAGATGCAGAGTAGAGCCTTACTGCTTCCCCCTGAACGTAACTAGCAACTGCAGACAAATTGTTACCTTTAGACTGCTGCTTAGGAAATAGTTGTCTTAAAGTATTATTAGGAAACTTAGTGCTTTTTAAACTCTCTGTTTCAAATACTATTTTTTAAATTTGGGTTTTTTTTGGCTGATTGCATTGTAGTTTTCCCTTAAAGGAGACAGACATGATTCATAATAGCAAAGCAAAATTCAACTCATTGATTGTGTCTGCTGGCATTTTTTGTTAATTTGTAAAACCTGACTTCTGTTTTTGAGGAAATTGACCTATCCACTGGCAAAGAGATGGAGACTCCGGTAACTATAATGAGTGTTTTCAAGGAATTTAATGACTGCATTTCACCAAAGTATAAGATCATGAAGTTCAAATCGAAGGTTTGTGTACAAGCATCCTATTTGGTCATTTTCTGTTGTTTTGGTTTGTAAGGTGGGAAGTCTCTTGAAACACTATCCAGTGGGGGAGGTTATGCTGAAATGCAAATATGTAACTCCTGACATGTGTAAGTGTACCTGCTTGTAAAAGCCATCCTGGTGTCTTCCCAAGCATCCATACTCCTTTAAGAACAGTAAATCTGCAATGTGATTGTTCCACCAGAAGTTTAAACATGCTGCTTTTGAAAATAATCATTCATTAGCTTCTTTGAACCTGGGTTGAATGTCAGACTTTCTTGCTTGCTGAGCTATTTTTGAGAATACAGAACAGATAAAAGTTCTGATACCTAAAGTATGGTTATCAGCTCATGGTGTCAAAGTTTAAAATGAAGGATTGTGTTGTCCAGCAGATAAGTCACTACACTGGGATTAGACTATCTTTGCATTTGACCAGGTGTCATATTGAACTTTATCTCTTGGCATGTCTCATCCTTCTTCTCATCCTTGCAGATAAATCTTTTTAGAATGCGTGCTGTTTGGAGCATGGATTGTCATTGTGTGTTCGTACAGGAGGTAACAAGTTGTGAGGACTGTCATCCAGTCTTGAAACTTAAGCTGTTCTGGGCTTACAGTTATGGGCAATAGTCTTATACTGTTATTTTGCTGTGTTCTGTTTGCTCAACAAATCCTGAACATTGGGAAAACAAAATTTGCTATAATGGAAAATTTGCACATACAGTAGTATAATACGGGTCATAAGTCTGCAGGAGAAGGGCTGATACTGCTGATAGTATTGCAGATTTGGACTGAATTAGTTTGCTAGTGTGAGAAAGCTTTCTTGTTCATTTACATAGAGCATTTGTCTTTTGGCATGGGCAGGCAGAGGTGGGGAGTTTATGTGGCTAACATGCAAGTTAGAGCAAAAGATTTGTTCAGAGTGAAGCACCGTGTCATTAGTCTGGCAAAGCTGGCTTTCATTGTAATTACTGGGTGGTGTAATTAGTTGTAACTTTTCCCAGGCTGGCAGTGTTGTGGCTTATAGGATTTGTCCCTGAAGAGTTCATTGGGAAGTGGGACGGCAAGTAAAATGCAGGAAGAACGGAATTTAACAATATGTAAATGAGGGACAATAAAACCAAGTTCATACGGTAATTCAGGTTGGAAAGACCCTCAGGAGGTCATCTAATGCAAAGCTAGAGTACTTCAGAAATTTTTAAGTAGTTAAAGTGAAAATGTGAGCAGTGTTTCTCAAATGGGAAATTCATGCAAGAAACTACATCTTTTTCAGCAACATGTAGCATTGTTTACATCATTCAGGGAAAATGCACGCTTCATTAGAACTTTGTAAAACTATTTTGTTCTAGCTTATTTTCTCTGTCAAAATTCTTAGACAAATTTAGCTTTTTTCAGTTTTATCAGTGTTATTTCTCTTGCAAATCTGATTATAACTTAGTCATTATGTATGGGGATCAGAAAGGAATGAATTTAACAGTAGGTAAAAAGCAAGTTCGTAATAGCTCACTGTTCAAAGACCCTTCCGGGAATGAGGGAGAAAACTCAGGGCAAATAAATTTTTCATTAAAAGAGAGGATACAAACAGTTGTACTCCAGAAATGGAAGGAGGAGGAAAGGCCTTTGAAAAGATGCAGATCTGCTAACAGAATCTTGGGAAACCTGCACCTGTTCCAAGGTGTGCTAAGAATAGTGTGAGGTAGGTAAAACAGTACTATAGTTTAACCTTCAAAGATGGTTTTTTAAAAATCGAGGTAAACTATATGCAGGAAATATTTGAACTGGTATTTCTGATGTTAGTTCAAAGCTTATAAATTTTTTACTGAGTTTACACAGAGCTTGGGATGAAAGACCCAACTGTGTTGTCCGGACACATGACTGCAGTGCATCTGGGGTCCTTAGGCCTAACACAGGAGTGATCCCTACCAGGAATATGGAAGTAGCAGCGCTAAGGCACTGTTCAGATCTTACCTAGAATATTTTAATACTTGATCACCGTGATGAGGAAAGATTAACTCAATCGACAACAGGTGCAAAAGATGATTAGGGAACTGGAACATCTTTCTTATGAGGAAAGGCTGAGGGACTGGGGTCTTTGTAGTCTGGAGAAGAGAAGACTGAGGGGCAATCTCATCAATGCTTATAGATACTTAAAGGGAGAGTGCTGGGAGGACGGCACCAGCCTTTTTTCAGTGGTGCCTAGTGATAGGACAAGAGGTAACAGGCACAAACTTGAACATCGGAAGCTCCATCTAAACATGAGGAGGAACTTCTTTAGTTTGAGGGTGGCAGAACACTGGAACAGGCTGCCCAGAGAGGTGGTGGAGTCTCCAACTCTGGAGACATTCCAAACCCACCTGGACGCCATCCTGTGCAACCTGCTGTAGGTGACCCTGCTCTGGCAGGGGGGTTGGACTAGGTGATCTCCAGAGGTCCCTTCCAACCCCTGTGATTCTGTGAAAAGATGGTAATTAGAAGAATGAGACTGTTCTGGTTTAACCCCAGCCCGCAACTAGGACCACACAACCGTTCACTCACTTCCTGGTCCCCCTGCCCCAGTAGGATAAGGAGAAGAGGGAGAAAAAGGAAAAAAAGCAAGTAGTGGGTTGAGATAAAGACAGTTTAATGGAACAATAACAGAAGAGAAAATAATAATGGTAAAATAATATATAAAATGAGTGATGCAATACAGTTGCCCAGCCTGTCCCGAGCAGTGATCGCGGATTCCTGCCCTCGGGCCAACCCTGACTTATATACTGAGCATGAGGTCTGTGGTATGGAATACTCCTTTGGCCAGCTTGTCCTGTCTATGCTCCCTCTCAACTTTTATGGGAAGCTGAAAAAGTCCTTGACTTGATATAAGTACTACTTAGCAATAACTAAAACAGTATGTGTTATCAACATTATTCTTATACTAAATCCAAAACACAGCAGCTACTAGGAAGAAAATTAACTCTATGCCAGTTGAAACCAGGACAGAGGCAAAAGGAGAATCAGTTATACCGGAGATAACTATGAAAGAACTTTAAATTTTTTTTAGCCTAGTACAGTGAAGAGTAAGACCTTTTTGCTCTCTAAAAACATTAAAAGAGGAGGAGCAGCAAGAAAGCTATTTAAAGGACAGTTTTAGCAAAAGAACAACTTTATAAATTTTAATTCATGAATAAATTAGGCAGGATAGTTGGGGATGCAGAGGACCTCTGGAATAACCTACCAGAAGTGTTTCTAAACAGTAAGAATTCAAATTCTGTTTTAATTAATCAGACTCTTCAGTAAACTGCTTTTTACTAACATGGTAAAAGGCTATCCAGCTTTATTTTGCTGGCATAATTTTCTGCTGATTTTGATAGTTACTGCCTCCTGGATGGTTTAATGAGAACTGGAGGTAGCAGGAAGGTATGGCGCTAGTAACATGGGGAAGGAGAGAAAAGAGGATTGGAGAGCGAGGCTGTTGGTGGGACCTTTGGAGGACTATTCAAGGGAAGTATTACAGTAACTCAGCTATTCTAGCTTAACACAAAATTGACTGAACAAGTGGCACCAAATCTGGCCAGGCTTACATCTCTGCAGCAGGGGGACCTTTTGCTGCCTGGAACGTAATTGTGGAAGTAGTGGGGTTGTCCCATTATTGCACCCTCCTTTTCTTTTGTTCTCCTCTGAGAGACCTCAGTGTGCCTGGTTATATACTGTATTTTGTAAGGAGTCATCATCTTTCTTTTCATTGCAGTCATACCACCAGAGATGATGTGGTGTTATACAGCCCTTGAATCTGTGTTCCCATAGGGGTGTGCAGGGCTCTCAAATTGAAATGGTGGTGGCACTCAGCTGAGTGATTGCTTCAAAAAAGTGATCTTCACACAGTTGGGACTGTGTGTGGTTAAAAGCTATTAGGCTTTAGAAGAACTCCCGTGTTCTGTGATATGCAGCCAGTGCTCCACTACTGTGTTGTTAAGGGTTGGTGTTTTGAAACATTTTTAAAAGGCTAATGGCAGTATTTGTTGCTCAGGTGAGCGGAGCATTCAGAGTAACATGAGGTCTTAGTTTTGGCATAGTACTGTGAAACTGAGAAACCATTAGCTGGAAATCAGTTTACTAGCATACCCGCCGTGCACCCAAAGTTCTTTTATTCAGAATACCCAGTTTTGTGATGATGCAGAGAGAGCCAGTATTTATACACTGAGACAAGTTGTTCTCAGGGCGTGTATGTGTGTGCATCTTGGCCTTGCCAGCACCAAACTTGGTCCCTGCGAACAGATACACTTAAGCCGTATCATTTCCTCCCGCACCTGCTGCTAATTGTAGCTTCAATGGGTTGCACTGCTGCCAAGTTAGCAAGTCTTCACAAATCAATTTGAAAGCAGCCTTACTCCACTTAGGAACTTAGCAGCTAATCACTGCTGCTCATTTCTGCTCTCTGAAGGGCCACTTGAAGGGCAGATTACTCTGCAGCAAAGCATTCATTCACTGCAGTTATGACCAGACGCTTGTGTAATTGAGCTGAGCTCTGTGGAATAACGCAGATGAATCACTGCAGCATACTATTTTTACACTATGTTCAGCTTGCGTTTGCAAGAAGAACTTGTTTGAAGCCGGAGAGGGTTTTTCTAAATTAAAAAAAAAACAAAGGGGGGGGGGGTGTTGTCCGCGTAA
>VYXH01000052.1:162813-190088 GCA_013397275.1 Burhinus bistriatus | reverse complement strand
GGGGGGGGGGGGGTGTTGTCACCAGTAACATGTGCTAAAAGCAGTGCATTGCCATCTGTTATGTTACAGCTATGATGTGCTGCTCATGTGAGGTGCTGCTTTGACTAAACCGTTCAGAGCTACATTTGCATGCTAATTTGTAATGCTGTTCTGACTTCATAGTGGTACTCTTGTGCCAAGTTATATTACTCTTTTCTGCTTCCATGTAGCTGTTGATGCCATAGTTGTTTCTGGACTTGCCTTCTTCCTATTTATAGCAGAGGGCCCTCTCCTCTCCTACCCAGGCTTTGCAGCCTTAAAACTGCAGTATTAATGAGAAGTAGCAAGCTTAACAGCTCGTTGTAGTGCTCTGAGGGAGCTATTGCTGATGCTATTAATACGGAAAAAAACCCTGTCCAACCCCAAAACTAAATAACTTTGAGTTTACCTAACTGTTCATGTATTTTGTTTATTTGTAAATTTTATTCCAATGTATAGTGACTTTGTTTTTTCTTATTAAACTTACTCTAGTGGTATATTATGCTGACTCTATGTATAATGTGCTGAACTTAGTGCACTGTCCACTGAAAATATGCTTTTTAATTTAAAGGGCCTCTAGGAATTTTTGTAGTAAGAGTAATGTTCTAGCATAGTTATGGCATAACATAATAGCAATAATATATAACAGTGGTGCAGATGGTTTGTGAAGTGTTACAGGGCAGAGCATACATATTACAGGGTAGAGCATGGTATTTCAGCAGGTACCATAACATTATTGCACAGGATATTGTAATTATTAGGAAAATGCAGGTAGTTATTCTTAGACTGACAAGCTGTGCCTGTTGTCGAAAGTCATTATTGTTGTTGAAGAAAGCAGAAGTGATACTTAACTTTCAGTAAAGTTGTACTGAACTTGAGACTGCTTTAACTATCTTTGTTAGAGATATGTAAACAAACTTGACTACTTTCTAGTAAATCCCAAGTCGCTCAAACTGAAAAGTACAATACTGTCATAGAAATGATTCTGTTCTAAGCATGTGATAAACAGCTGGCAGATGGTTGGGAAATCAGCTCCCTTGGGTGCCTCTCTGAAGTGTTAGTACACTAAAGCATGCAGTATAAAAGGAGGAACTGTGTGCAGTTACAGGGCTACAATCTCACTGGGGTCACAGACACATGGTGGGGTAGGATGTGGTTAAGAAGGACAGGCTGGGATGGCGAGGAGGGGGGAGTCCCGTTTATATGCCAGAGCAATGGGAATGCATGGAGCCCTGCTTAAGGATGGGCAAAGAGCCAGTCAGGAGCTGATCCGTCAGGATTAGAGGGCAGACTAGTGGAGGTGAGGTCATGGTTGGAGAAAGGAAAGCCAAAGCCCACCTGGAGTTGACTCTTGTGAGGGAGGCAAAGAACACTAGGAAAGGATTCTATAGGTACAGGAGGACTAGGGGAAAATGTGGGTTTTCTGCTGAAATGGACAGGGTATGTGGTGACAAAGGGCATGGAAAAGGCCAAGATACTCAGTGGCTTCTTCACCTTGGTCTTTACTGCTAAGTCCAACCTTCAGCAATCTCTGACCCCAAGGGACCGGAAGGAAAGCCTGAAGCAAAGAAGACTTGTCCTTGGTGGAGGGGGATCATGTTAGGGAACATTTGAACAAGTTGGACAGACGCAGATGCATGGACCCTGACGGGATGCACCCGTGATGCGCAGGGGGAGCTGGCCAATATCATTGAGAGGCCACACTTGATTATCTTTAAAAGGTCCTGTTGATCAGAGGAGGTTCCTAAGGACTGGAAGAAAGCAAATGTCAAAGTTAAGGGATCAATACTGGGTCCAGTCCTGGTTAGTGTCTGTGTTAATGACTTGGATGATGGCATAGAGCACACACTCAGCAAGTCTGCACACAGTACGAAAGCAGGAGGAGCGGCTGATATACTACATGAGTGTGCTGCCATTCAAAGGAACCTTGACAGGCTGGAGATATCTCGTGACGTACAGGAATCTCATTGAGTTCAAAAAAGGGAAATAGTAAGTCTTGCACCAGGACTAGCCTCAGGCACCAGTAGATGCTGGTGGCTTACTGGCTGGAAAGCAGCTTTGGAGGGAGGGGCCTGGTCATCCTGGTAGACAAGACAAGAGCCAACAATGTGCCCTCACGGCAAAGACAGCCGTGGGCACCCTGGGCTACATGAGGCAGAGCATTGCCAGCAGAACTGAGGGAGATAATCCTTCCCCCTTATGCAGCCCTNAGGCACCAGTAGATGCTGGTGGCTTACTGGCTGGAAAGAGGCTTTGGAGGGAAGGGCCTGGTCATCCCGGTAGACACGAAGTTGGACAAGAGCCAACAATGTGCCCTCACGGCAAAGACAGCCGTGGGCACCCTGGGCTACATGAGGCAGAGCATTGCCAGCAGAACTGAGGGAGATAATCCTTCCCCCTTATGCAGCCCTGTGAGACACATGTGGAGTGCTGTGATCAGCTGAGTGCTCTGGTACGAGGAAGACATGCACATACTGGAACAAGTCCAGCACAGGATCACAAAGATCATTACAGGGCCTGGAGTATCTGTTGTGTGAAGAGAGGCTGAGAGACCTGGGACTACTCAGCCTGGAGAAGAGAAGTTTTGGGGTGATGGACTGGTGGTGCAAATCTTATCATTGTGTACAAACATCTGATGGGCAGGAGTAAAGGCAACTCTGGCAGACTCTTCTTATTGGTGCCCAATGGAGGCAAGAGCAATAGGTACCATTTGAAGCACATGAAGTTTATCAGAACATAAACCACTTTTTTACTGTAAGGGAGGTCAGGCACTGACACAGGTTGCCCAGAGAGCCCGTGGAGTCTCCATCCCTGGGGAATATTCAAAACCTAACTGGAGAGGGCCCTGAGCAGCTAGCTCTAGTTGACCCAGCTCTGAGCAGGCAGCTGGACTAGAAAATCTGGAGATGCCTTTCCATCTCAGCCATTGTGTGATTTTGTGATGGTCTGCAATCACCAGTTCTCATGAGTATGTCTGAAGCCTGTGAATTTACAGAATGTTTCTGAGTTGTCTTAGTTATTAAGCTTGTATTTTTTTTATTTTGTAATGGTTAGTATACTTGTAAATCAATTCTGTAGCAACTCTTCATGCTAAGAAAACCTAAAGAGAATGAAATACAGATACTAAAACACTCTTGCTGTCTTTAGGTGGTTATTGTGAGTTGCAGAATAGGTAATGTATGATCAAGTCCATGATATTTGAGATGTATGTTTTGGCTGGCCTTTATTTCATTAGCTTTCTTATTGGACAGAATGAATATTCAATTAGGAGATACTGAAAAAATATCATCTTTGTTTTATATAGAAAGTGGAAAAATATTACGCTTTTGAGATCCCAGATGTTCCAGCAAAATCTGAATACTTAGAAGTTAAATATTCGGTGAGTATAATTAATCTGATGAAAGACCATAACCTGCTTTCTTACCTAATTAAGAATTTTATTATTTTACTTAAAAAAATAAAAAAATAAAAAATTTGCAGGATTTGATCTTCAGTGGCTAGTGGCTGTACCTCTGTTGCAGTGTGTAGTTAGTTGCTCGTTGTCTTATAATTAAAAAAAAAAAAAAAAAAGAGGTTAATAGCTAAGCTTGTGGCTTTTTTTTGTTAACATTTGTATGTTGATTAGTCCTTAACAAAAACGGTTCATTACCAGGTGACCTGTAACATACTGATTTGTTAGCATATGCTTTATTTGTGTAAATAAAGCGTGAGGGGAAAAAGTACTTCCTACAGCTACTGCATTCCTCCCAGCTTCTCCCCCGATTGTAATTTGCTTATTGATTTACAACAATCTGTATTGCCAATTATCCTGCTTTAGTTTTTATTGCCTTGCCACTGAATCAACTAATCAGTCAAATAACCCTTTAGCTCTACTGGATCAGGGCCTCAAGTACTGTAAGATGTTTTAAATTACTTACTACCCTTAAATATTTTGTTAAATCCATGTTCAGAATATAGCTGATATCTCTGCTTATATGGCTCTTGCAAATAGCAGCTGGGTGAGAAAGACTTTTGTTGAAGAACTGTAAAACTGAGCAACAAAGATGGAAAAAAAAAATTCCCATGAGAACATTAGTAGCTATTCTTCATTAGCAAAAATATTAGATTTGGTTTCAAGTGTAAGAGACTCGGCAGTCTTGAACCTGTTGGGTCAGTTGCTGAGGTAATGCCTTTTAAAATCATTTATTATGCTAGTTCTAGGTGCAAAAGCAGCATCCCATAGGGAATTGCTGGCTATCTCAAATTTTTCTTTAGCTGTGCAGAAACACTTTATCCAGTCTTTATACGATAGACAAGATTAAAGCTGTAACTATCTGAGTTTACAACATGAGCAGTTTCTGTATTAAAATGGTCATTGAACATCGTTGTAGTCTTGGCTGATGACAATACTTCTGTCATATCTAGTATGGATGAAGAACTTTTGCTTCGGTGCATTTTTACATTACTGTCCTGATTTTGATACGTCCCTATTTAAGTTGAGTCAATACTGTAATTTCTTCAATTACTGTAAGGTATTATGGGTTAAGGCTTTGCTTGTGGGAAATTACAGTGATTTCAGGTATTGTGTAGTTTTGTTAAGGTGCTGTCTGAATATAGTGTCAACCTTGAAGACATCTGTGGGGTGAAATGACTCGCTGCTTTCTGTTACTTGTTAGGCTGAATGCCCTCGGCTTCCCCAAGATCTGAAAGGACAAACATTTTCACATGTATTTGGAACTAACACCTCTAGCCTGGAACTCCTCCTGATGAGTAGGAAGATCAAAGGACCATGCTGGCTGGAAATAAAAAATCCACGTATGGTGGTTTGCATGTAAAATACTTAGTTGCTGGAAAACACACATAATTATAGATTGGAGGGAGGGGGAAAATTTAAGTTGTACTGATAAATCATCATTTTGTAAATTAACATTGCAATTTATCTGTGTAATTTTCACTATCTAGTAGAAATTGTAATTTGTTCTTCCTTTTTTGAGTGAGAGCTCTATCCATATAAAGTTGCACACTGTACAGATGAGATTGTAACTTTGAATGGCAGCGAGAGGGAACTATGCAATGCCTAGCAGCTACTCTTTCCTGCGTGCCCTAAAGCCACATATACTGCGCTAAATTTAGTTTCCTAGAAATTTATTCCTCTTTCTTCTCCTGATAACTTAAGGTCTGTATTTTTTCTGCAAATGTATCTTTTTAAGAACAAAGTGCTGCTACGTGGCTTTTTTGTTTGTGTGTTAGGGTTTTTTTTCTGGCACTTAGAAAAGTTTGGGGCGCGGAGCTTTTTTAGTTTGAAATCCTTTCTGCCTCATGAGTGGCACGTGCCACTTAGTGGTGGTTTTACTGCCTTATTTTGGCTTGGTTAGAGCCCTTTATTCAGTGGGTGCTACGTATTCCCAAGAACATAGGGAAGTTGATCATGCTGGACAAAAGCTACATCTGTTAGTGCAATCTCCTTGGGGCACTTCAAATGTAAAATTGACAGTATGAATGCTGATGCCAGGAGGATTCTCTTCAGCACCTTGCTCAGTTGCTGACAAAGCTGATACCAGTAAAGATTTTGAGCTGGAATAGACAAGACAAATCCCTGACTGCCAAAAGATGGATTAGCTGTGATGGGTTTTCCACCAGACACTGGCAAGAATCAGTGTACTTTCTGGCACTGATTTTAAAGGCCTAAGCGTGTTTTTTCATCTGCGCTCTTTGCCCAAGAATTGGCCGTGTATTTCTTTGCTGTTTTCTTTCTTCACCTGAAAAGAGTCCAGAGCTGTTCTGTTCCTCATATACAGTATAACAAATGTTACAGCAATGATAACCAACAGCTCAGGCAGTATTCAGTTTTACTTAATGATGATGTGCGTTATCTCCCCTCAGAACTACCTTGCCTGAACTCAGGTACTCACTCCACGCCAGAATTAAACGGTAATCTAGGGGAACTCTTCCCACTCTCACATCTCTATTACAGCCTTCAAGTTTCAGAGAGAGTCCACGTCTTGATATCGGAATTGCTTATTTCAAAACTGCGGCGTGCCCACTCTGTTGAAAATTGTCTATTAAGCTAGCTAGTTATATTTATGCAAATTTCTGTAGTAAAGAGAGCATCTGTTGTTCATTCAGTGGCCAGTCCAGCCCAAACCATGACATGGTTGCACTGGATTTTGTGCCCCAAAGGTGGGTTATTGGGGGGTGTTTTTGTTGGTTTGTTTGTAGGGGTTTTTTTTGTTTTTTGGTGGGGTGTCTAGTTTGAAGGTTCTTCCTCTCTTGTTAGCTTCCCTTCCACACTTTCCATAGAGGGTTTCAGGGATAAGAAGTATACCTGGAATGTTTAGAATAAGCAAGTTTCAAACCATTTGCTTAGACTTCTACAACTTCCTCAAAAACTGTCATCACTATTCATAATGAAGCTGTCTTTGGAGTTTGCGTATTGGTCCTAGATAGCACCAGAGCTTTCCTATAGCAGCGGTCTCCAAACTTGTTAGATTGCGTATCTCTGTCAGTAAAAAATTGAGCATGTACCCCCAATATATATATATTTATTTATAAATTATATACATATAGTACTGTACCAATATATTATGTGCATTATAAAATAAACACAAAAATAGAAATTAAAAAAGGATGAGGTATGTGAAATAAACACTTTCAGTAGTATTGACTTTAAATATTAATAGTACAAAAAATATTTTCTTCCCACACTCTGGTGGATTGTCTTACTTTGGAGACCACTCCTCTGTAGAGTGCTGTTTGAAGCTCTGGGTGTTAAGATCTTGGAGATCAAAGCAAAAAAGTGTTAAGCAATTGATTGTCTGTCTTCCTTTGGAGAGATCATCAGTATTTTATAAATGAAGATATTTTAGTCAGTTACCTGTTTGCATTTAGGGCAAGGATAATGAGAGAAGGTAAAATATGTGGGTTTCCAGAGAGAGGTCAAATAATTTTGCCGAGAGTAAGACAACTAGGTCTACCAACAGCTGTCTCCAAAAGGTTAATGTCAAAAATGTAACCTCTGCTTCTTACTGCATGTAGTGAGTTACCTCATCAGCATCTTTTGTGAATGATCACTTTTTTTTTTTTTTAGAGCAAGCAAACAATTACAGACCAAAAAATTCTCAGATGATAATGGGTGGTAAACATGTCTTTTTTTTTTTTTTCCCCTCCATCTATCTATATAATTTTTTAGCTCTTGTACACTTCATGTCTAAATAGCTTTCTGTCGTCTGTCTTACATTTTAGGATAGCTTATACTACCAGGGTAGGTTGAACTCTCTTACAACATCCCCCATCTCCTTGTTTCCATAATCGTATTTCTGAAGGACTATAGCTAAATGAATTAATTATCTGGTGTATTTCAGTCAGTCATATGTTCTTGTTCTCATTCGATAAAATTCTTTTGATTAGCACTCTGGCTGCCTTCTCTGTAGTGTTTGAGAAATTTCTGAGTATTCTTTCATTTCACTTGTATTAATTTAATTTTTATGAAGCCTTCTCCCTTTGGACTGACTACAAGATTAGATGTTAAGAGGTGGCATATTAATATAGATGGAGTTACGCTCACTTGGCTTATACCTTTCTATACTATGACTCTGTATAAAACTGCCTGAAGCATTTTTTTGCGTTACACATCTTCCTGACCTCGATACAAATCTTCTCTCTCTTCCTTGGTGTTAAAAAGCCCCTGGTGTGACTAGGTTTCTGAGTGGGGAGTCGGGGCCTAGGGAGTTACCAAAAATTGGGCAGGCTTAGTCTGGATCTTGGACTGTCCCACAAGGGCAAAACATTAAAAGGACATGTTCTATGCAACACTGCCATTAGAGAAGCCTTCCCTGTGGTTCCCCAAAGAATTAAGATTTGTGTTGTTTCCTCAGAGCCTTCAAATCAGTCGGTCAGCTGGTGTAAGGTGGAGGCTGTGGCCATGAAGCCTGGCTTGGTGAACGTGGTTAAAGATCTTTCTCCTCCTCCTCCTCCTCTTGTGGTCATGTCCCTCAGCATGAAGACCACTCAGAACCCAAAGAATCACCAGAATGAGGTAAGTAATTTGCTCTCATTTGGCTTTGGTTTGACTTCATTCTGTGGCATATACTAAAAATTTTCTAAGGCTTGGAAGAACTTCACGTGATAAAACACATCTAAATATATTTACTGTTGAACAAGTTTTCTGTGCTGTGGGCTTGTCGAAGTCTCACCAGCATGAGAACTGTAGGTTCAGGGGGACTGTTTGGTGAGAATATTTACTGTGACAGCAGATCCTACGTGTTTTTTCAAGCCTTCTATTTTGTCTGTTGTGCACAATAGTTACAAATGAAACTGTCCCAGAACACCTGTTAATGGATTATTTTTTTGGTAGAGCTAATCATATGTTCTAGGTAGAATGACAGGTTTTTTCTGCTGATAAAACTAATTTTGAAATAGCATGAGAATTTAGTCTAAATCTTGTAGGACCTACTATTCTGCTGTGAGGTCTTTCCTTTTCTCAGAAAGGAGGAGAGATGTAGGTGGCCACTCTCAGTTGTGGACTGTAGACCACAACATGTAGTGAGGCACATTTATGTGTTTTTTAACATGAGTCTTTCTAGCCTAGGAGGAAATTTAGTATTCACTAGTAGGATAGGATAGTTGTTTCTGGCTAATTGAATGGAAGAAAAATTAGGCTGGCAATTTTTTCAAGCAGAATTAGTCCTCTTGGTGAAGGTAAAATTTTAGGGGGGGGGTTATGTAAAATTTCTCGTTTCTAGCCAACATAACGAGACATACACCAGGTACCAACAGGACTCTGCTTGCCAAGATGTTTCTAAAGCCTGTCTGCTTTGTCTTCTGTTTGGTTTTCCTGACCAGTGCCTGGGGAGCCAGGACGTCCTGCCAGCAAAGCAGGCAGAAGGATCAGTAAAGCTTCTGAACGCTAAAACCTCTTGGCAGTCTTGACTGCTTGCTCAGGGGCAGCCCCGCTGGAGGCAAGGCTTCTGCATGTCCCGCCCTGCTCACATCTCCCCTCCACTTCATAGGGAATCCTTTAAATTGTGGAGTCTGTTCAGGTTCAGAACAAAATTTGATAAAAGCAGTTTTCCATAATGAATTATTTTTCCTCTCAGATTTATAAGATAATCGTTTAGGAGTAAGTTCTGCTTTATTTTAGTTGAGATCAATTGATAACTTTTCTTCTCTAACTATTTATAGTTGGAATTAATTTTAAAAAGATCTTTTGTAGAAACAAGAGAAAAGAGATGAGGAAACTTTAAAAAAAAAAAAAAGTGGGAAGAAATGGGTATTGACAGCAGTCATGTTTATGAAATTGTGTGTTCTGGGTCTCCTTGGTATAGATTGTGGCTGTTGCAGCTCTGATTCATCAGAAATTTCCTTTGGATAAGGCTCCACCTCAGCCTCCTTTTCAGACACACTTCTGTGGTATGTACTTGGAACAGATTATGAGTAGAAAAATAATCCCTTTGGAGTTTTTCTTTTGTTGTGTTTTTTGGTTGGGTTGATTTTGGTTTTTGTTTTTTTTTTTTTTTTAATACATTCTGCCACTTCAGCAGTAATGGCTTAGAATAAGTAAGTGACAAATTTTCAACTCTGAGGCAGGCTTTTCTCCCTGTTTTTAGCTTCACTGGTTGCTGTCTTTTTATTAAAGACTTTATTGAAAAAAATCTTAGTTTGAGATGATGCAAAGTAACCCTGCTTTATACAATTTCCTGCCATTTTTATTTGTTTTACTTCATCATGTGTTCTCTTGGATTACTTTTTTCACCTGTTAATTTAGACCATTTATTCACTGTCACTTAGTTATTTTTCAGTTCAGGTCTTATGAACAGAATTAAAAAAATAAACTTGTCACATTTATTTATAAACAAGTTTCTTAGGAAAAAAAAATCTCTCGCAGCAGTGTCTATAGTAAGATCAGTTAAACCTTGAGATTCAGACGCCAGTTGGAGGCGATGGAGAGTGTTGGGTGCTTGTGACAAGTAGTTCGTCAGAAGCTGTGGACCATAGTTTTAGTCTCCAATGTTAACCTCAAATATGACTGCTTAAAATTGTTTAATACTTTACTGATTTCTCAGTTATCTCAAAGACAAATATTCACATAAGACTAGCTTTTTAGAATTAGAGGTTAGTTTTCCTTAGCTCCCTTTGTTGTGGGTGGATGCTTACGGGGAGGGTACAGTTAAGAACCTGTATGTGAGAACAAATATAATTTCTTTTGCAGCTGCTTCCAAACCGAATGATTGCATTTTTCCTTATGACTTCAAAGAAGCTGTTAAAAAGAAGGTAATTTCATTTTGTTAGCCTTCTGATTGCAGTACTTTTTAAAATATGAGTTTCATGTTGCTCTGGGTAAGTTATGTAAGAAATTTTCAAAGGAATGACATGACTATTCCATTTCCACTCTGCAAACCTAAATCCAGGTTTATTCTGGATTTATTCTGTGTTGCTTGTAAAAACAGAGGTCTGTGCTCTGTGAGATTGCGTACTGCTGCTAGTTGTGCTCATAAAATAGACGGAGTGTTAGATGAGAGTTGGAAAGGTTTTGCAAAGAGGCTAAAATTTGTGGTTTGTTTTTATTATACCTGCATAAGTACTCGTAGTAAACCGGGAGGATTTGTTTCTTCTGTCCTTGGAGAGTAAAGTCTGTCAAAATTTAGAAGACAACCTTTCTAAAAGGCGCTGGGAGAGCTAACAGAATAATAAAGTAACCTATTTTTGTTTCTCCTCTGTTTCTGTGTAATCTCATGCCTGTGAGTGAAGGATGCACATGGAGCATTTTCCTGGTGTGCTTGATTCTTAGGAGGCTCTTAAAATATCACTAGACACCTGCATACAAAAGCAAAATGGAAAAAAGCCTCTGAGAAAAGCTTTCTGTGTCTATGGGAGTGAGAACAAAAAGCCTTGAATTATAGAAGGAAAGGGAGAACTCTGTGGTGCTTTATTATTGTCTTGTAACTAGTAGGGGAGAGGAGATGTTTCCATTTTAAACTTATTGGGTCATTGAAATCAGGTGCTCTCTTGCTCCTTTTAGAATGCTAAAATAGAAATTGCTGCAACAGAGAGAACACTGCTGGGATTTTTCCTTGCGAAGATTCACAAAATTGACCCAGATGTTGTTGTGGTGAGTAGTTCTGAGACTTTGAGAGTTAAATTAAAGCATATTGTCAGTTGGTCAGCTTTGTTCTTCTTCTTTTGTCCTCTTATAGGTTCTTTTAATGCTTATCTTAGACTGCCTTATGAATTGAATTTGCTTATAAGACAGCAGGTATACTTTGATACAAAGATGATACAGAATTTTCTCTGACAGCATTTTATACATCCTATTATTTCCCATAGTATCTGAAATAGGCAGTATTTCCACAGTACCTGAAACAAGTATTTTTTTTTTCTTTACTGAGAAAGACAAAACACAACAAAACCCACCCTTGTTATTTTCTAGAAAAATGGGAACTCTTGGTATTACTTAGGAGTCTGTTTCAGTTCAGATGTTCGTATAATTTGCCTCACCATTTAGATTGTGTTTATGCTGTAAATCAAAGTGATAGCTTATACAAACCCACGGGATCTGAGCAAAGTTTTGTAATAAGCGTTCTTATGTTTTCTACTGTAGTGACAGCTGAGGATTTATTATAATTACTCATACTTTTTTTCTTATTTTTAATTAATGTACAGTCCTGACTTTCATTTAATGAAATTTTGAAGACAATTTGAAGTTGGTTATAAATCTGAGGTTGGTTATATACAACTTGTTATTCTTCTGTAGGTAAATACAAATTATTAGGTGGTGGGAATAGGATGAAATGAGCAGTCAGGTTCCTGATCTTTTCAGCTCACTGCAGCTGGTATCTAGTATTCACCCTACGAGCTGTGGGTGATTATGGGAAGGAATCAGGGGAAACACTGCAGCCAATGGTTTCAAATTGAAGATGTCCGTAGTGTAGGGGTATGAGAGCTCTGATCCTAAAACCAGTAGAGCTGTGTTAGTGCAGTTTAATTTGCACCTGGTTTAATTAGTGCTGTTGAAAAACAAGCTATATCAATATAGGTAGGACCCTGCTACTCTGGCTGTAATGCTGCTGCTGATTTTAAGGAGCTGCTTCTATAGCACAGTATTGCACTACGCAGATGTATCTGATATGGTGAACCTGCAGATCCTGGTGACTGACTGGTCCACATAGGCTCATGTTCATCAGGGTAGTATTTTGCTTTCAGCTGAGGCTACAGACCAGTGTCATCATTGTCTTTAGCATTGTTTAAACTTTGCAAATATTGCTGGAGTACTTTGATATGTAAATATTAGTTGCAAGGTCTTCCATCCAGATTTAACAGCTATGCCTGTTGTAGTATCAGAATAAAAAAATTACATTATTTTGATGTCAATATTGAGACTTTCATGGATGGAGAGAAAAGGAATTACTCATAGCTAAGTTTATATGCTGTATAAAGAATGTTGTGTTTTTGTTTTTTTTCTAGAAAGCTTTAAATCCTAATCTCTGGTATCAAAACATAAAGCTGAATTGTGTGTGCTATGAGCCAGTTATAAAGCTTATTTTGGTATTCTGCTGAACAGCATTGTTAGTGTTAAGACTAATGAGTGCTGTTGATGAACATTCTGTTAGAAAGTGCTTTCTATGAGAGAGATAATGCCATCAATTAGTTGGAAAAAACCACAAAGGGCAAAGGAATACTGACTATGTGAAAGTAAGTCTTTCAATTTGCATTTGTTGTAACCTTTTTTTGTTATTTTTTCTGCTGCAAGGGTCATAATATTTATGGATTTGATCTGGAAGTGCTGCTTCAAAGAATTAATGTGTGCAAAGTTCCTCACTGGTCCAAGATAGGTCGACTGAGGAGGTCCAATATGCCAAAGCTTGGGGTAATAAGATTGCTCAAGTCTTTCAAGCCCCTTTATGTTCCATGTGATTAAAAATGAATTAATTTTTCTGAGGCATTGTAAATGTGACACTGATGTATTTTGACTGTTGGTCATGCTGAATTTCATGTGTCCCAGATCAGAAATTATGAGTGTTTATATGACTTTTACTACAGTAATAAGCTAAACTAATTTTCAACTTAGGCTAATTTAGTTTACATATCTCAACTAGATGATGGTAATGACAGATTAATTGCAATAGTCTTTACTGTAACAGTCTTTGTCTGCTATAACTGTAAAGAGAGAAAATGTAATTTGGATTGATTGGTGAATCATCCCATAGAAAGCTGCTAAGTGAATAATTCTGTAGTTCTTAGTACATATTTGTTCAGAGGACAATATGTGAGGCTTGGAGTACTGAAGTGCTGAACGTGGCCATGTTCGTGCCTGTTCCTGTCCTTCCTAGAGACCAAGATGAGTATTTTTCTGTGGCTTGTTCTGTGACCTTTTCGTCTTGCTGTTGGTACAAAAAATATCCTTGGAGGAAAAACAAAATCCATACACACGTTCTTGTTCGGACTATTCTAATTATTAAAGGGGAAAAAAAAAATGCATGACAGTTTAAGAATTAAGGTCTAACTAGTAATGAGGGTTAATTATCTACTTCTTAATATTTAAATATACTGAAAGATACCATGGATTCCTTTAGGGCATAATTATAAAGGTTGAATATTAGTGGTTTTTAGTAGAGTATTAGAATATTTAGTGACCAACTGACTTGACTGAGTCCTATATGCATATACTTTGGGGAGATGTTCTTTATTGATGTTTCTATGTTTCATGGTGTTCTTTATTAATGTTTGTACGTTTCATTTTGTTTGGGTTTTTCTCTCCTTGTGTGATATGGTTAAGGGTCGAGGAGGGTTTGCTGAAAGGAATGCTGCTTGCGGTCGAATGATCTGTGATGTAGAAATTGCGGCTAAAGAATTAATTCGTTGCAAAAGTTACCATTTGTCTGAACTGGTCCATCAGATTTTGAAAACAGAGAGGATAACAATTCTACCAGAGGAAGTTAGAAATATGTACAGGTATGTTGCTGGCTTATGTTTTTAATCCTTCACTGGAAAGTAGAGGATCTAGTTTCCCACTATACAATTTTATACTTGCTTATTTGATTTGTCATGGAGATGCTGACTTAGCATACGGGCATTTGAAAAGTAAAATACTGTCTTAACAGTATTTTGTAATGTTTCAAGCTACTCATGGGTGGTGCCTTATTATGTGCGAAGCAAATTGATTTGTGAGAGCATTGGTTTAGATACAGTACTAGGGTATTCAAGCTTGAGTTTTGTTTGGGGTTTTTTTTGTTTTTTTTTTTGGGGGGGGGTTGGTTGTTTTTTTTTTTTTTCAATTAAAAGAGCTTACTATATGATTCAACACTGGTGTACTACAGATACCACATGTTCCATGTAGCATATAGGTCTAAACTACTACAGAGTACAAAGGAGGCTGATTGTACTTTACTTTACAGTGATTCTCCTCACTTAATGTTTATGCTGGAAAACACCTGGACAGATGCCAAATTCATTCTCCAGATTATGTGTGAGCTGAATGTTCTGCCACTGGCTCTTCAAATAACAAACATCTCTGGGAATGTCATGGTACATTTTTATTACTTTCCTCCTCCCTCCATTGTCCCCCCAGAACAGTTCTGTTTTTTCTGTGTTTGATTTGCTGGTTTTCATTTGTAAACACTAATTGAGAATACATGATGCTGTAAATTTTTTGCTGTGATGAGTGTGAGAGTTCGATGATCTAGTCAAGTAATAATGTAAAACTTCCATAAAAATATCGCATTTGAGTTTTGTGCATGGTGATGATACAGAATAATAGTAATGCTAGGTGAATTTACAAAGAGTTGAAAATCATTGCTTAGTCTGTTTTTGTATGTCAGTGTTTTCTATGCTTTGCTTTGAATTCTTTTTTTGCCCTTCTCTATAGTCGAGGACAATGATGGGTGGACGATCTGAACGTAATGAGTTCTTGCTGCTTCATGCATTTCATGAAAAAGACTACATAGTGCCGGATAAACAAGTTTTTAAAAAACCTCCACAGAAGCTGGTGGGTCCAGTTTTTCTCTTTCTAAGAATTTTCTTCTATGTTTTGTGTATTTCTGTTCTGTGAGAGCACGAAAAACCCAAGCATATGTTAGATATAACTTAAGTGTTACAGCTTATGCTTAATTCAAAAGGTTTTTTTTGTTAAGTTGATAATGGAGAAATGTATAGTTTTAAAGGGACAGAGTAACACTGTTTCCATTGTATCACAGATCTGTGGAAACTCAGTTGCTCTTTTAGTTTAGAACTGAAATAAGCTAAGTACACAGTAAAGAAGATGATAGTCTGTGTTGCTTAATAGATGCACATTTGCCCTACGTTTATTTTGCTGATGAACAGTATTTCAAATATAATTTGTAAAGTGGGTGAATTGAGAATGTGGGTAAAATATCCAAGGGTATTAAAAAAAAATCCTTTGGATAATACCAGTGTAAATAAAATGTATAGAAGCATCTATATGTTTGCTAGTAAACAAATGAAAATTTGAGAATGTGTTTGTATTTTACTATATTTTGCTTTTTAGTTTTACTTTTAAATAAGTTCACAGCAAATTCCAAAGCGATAAGTTCTGTTGATTGTATCATTGCATAAAGTGCTGGACTTTTAAATGATTCAGAATAGCATTGTACAACTGGGAGAAAAATTCTTATTACAACAAAACAAGTAGCAGAATACTCTTTAGGTCAGTAATAATGTTTTCATTTGTTTTCTTAAAGCCCAGCCATCGTATTTCCAAAAACTACATTTTAATTGGGCAGTAATACTACTGGGTCATGAGTTGACTTTTTTCTTAGTGTTGACTTTTATAGCCAGCCAGAAAATGCATACTAGTAGTACTATGTTGAATGATGATAATTCCTTAAGGTCTTTGTAATCCCTTGTTAGCATTTAGTTCCTATAGGAGTTGGTTTGAATGCTGTTTTGACAAGTAGAAAGCTTTAATAGGGATAATGATGAAAACACGATGTTTTGCATGTATTTTAAAGGGAACTCTATGCACTGGTTCCCAATTTCATATTTGATTTGCCAAAAATAACTCCTCCAACAGTACAGAAATCTTGGAGACTAGATAATGACTTTTTTAAATGCCAAATGTAGGTGGATGAAGATGAAGATTTTGAAGATCAGAATAAATCAAAGATAGGGAAAAAGAAAGCAGCATATGCTGGGGGCTTAGTCTTGGATCCCAAAGTCGGTAAGATGTGGCAATTTTCTTTCTTCTATGAAGTTAGAGACAGGTAGGTTATATTAATGCAGAGAGATTGCAATGGGCAATCTGTCTATCTTGTGGGAGTTTGGTGTGATGGTTTCGGGGGGGGCGGTGTTGCATACAAGAAAATTCCCAGCACTGACTGTGAAATGATTTATTCTTGTGAGATTTTTTCCTTAGCTTTTTGTGAGATTATGGTCTTGTGAGGAATCAGGGCTGTATATCTGTGTATAATTTTCTAATGGACACGGAAGTTTTCTTTCAGTTTCTCCTCTATGTGGGGAAAACTGTACAAGTGTCCTATAGTAACACAGAAGCTATCTGTTCAACTCTGGTGAGTTAATGGGGTTGGATCGTTCCACTTCTGACAGCTTTCTATAATGTGTAGTGGTGCATCTCAACAGCTACTTTAAGGTATTTAGATGCTGCAAATGTGGTACAATGTATTACTGTCACTTAAATATTGTGGACTTGAATGAAGTCTTTAGGGAGACTGAGTAATTATGACTTTTGTTTTAAACTCTGTTTTAGGTTTTTATGACAAGTTTATTTTGCTTCTCGACTTCAACAGCTTGTACCCATCCATTATCCAGGAGTTCAATATCTGCTTTACCACAGTGCAGCGACTGTCATCAGAAGCACAGAAAAGGGCAGAGGTTTGTGTGCTTTAGCTTGTGACTCAAGTTACACTGTCTAAACTTCGGTGTGTTTTCTGTGAATCAGCTTTTTAAGAAACTGTTCTTTTTCACTGTTTAATGCGGTTTTTTTTCCCCTTCACACAAGTAAAAAACGTGATTCTTGTTTAAAGGTGCATCGTAGTAAGTTTTGGTTTAGGACTTTTGAATATTGGTATGTCTGTCATCTTCCTTTTAGTAATACTCTTACAGAATCTTGGTAAGCTCTCTCCCATCTTAATAAAATCTTGATATCCTCATGAAACAAGATTTTTAGTGAGGCTCTGTTGACCCTTTTCAGCCCCAGGTCCTCCTAGCAATTTCTGAGCCTCTTGACCAATTTCGTCCTAACTTGGTAGAGGCTTCCTAAAGTTAGGTTGCCACAGAATTCACACAAACATACCTGAATGAGAGATGAGTCTCATGCTTCTGCCTGGGGGAAAGAATGCAATATGAGCTCAACCCTTATTAGACACCAGGAAAACTATGTGTGTGTCTTGGGGGGGTGAGTGTCAGGGAGTGATAACAGTGACTATGTCAGCTGCAGGACCAGCTTCACGGAAATTCATGCTATTTAATACAGAATTAAACTGTATTAAACACAACTGAAAAACCTCCTGAAGGTGTAGTTCCATGTACTGTTTTCTCAACAGCCATGTTGGCCGTGGTTTATCGTGGCTGCTTATTCTCATTTCCTCAGCTGTGCTGGCACAGTTGTTGTTGGAGCTGTGCTGTAAACTGAAGCAGTGAGCTGGTCAGGTCTAAAGGTTAAACCTGAGGCTTTTATTTTTAACTGGTATCAGCTCACAGGTTGGAATTAGTATGTTGTGGATAAGTAGTTATGGGACATAGTCCCATAACAACTGAAATATCAGTGCCATAGCAGAAGTGAGGAAAAAAGCATGTGAAATTCTGTCAGTAAGTTCCTCCAAACCCTGTGGATTTACCCTGCTTTCTTAAGCGTGCTTCAAACTGAAGCAGCTCATTTTGGTTTTTATCACAGTATATTTAATCGGGTTTTGATGTCATTTCTTGTTATGGTTCTTCGCAGAGTGGTTTACTAAACTTTCCAACCTCACAGTGTCTCCATTGCCCTTTCTTTGTATATTTGTCTCTTTCATTGTGCTTGAAACTTCTTTCCCTTTTTGCTGAGCAACTATTTCTTCAGTTATGCTAACAAGAAGAATGTGTGCTTTCTGTTAGGTTGTTGTTTTGCTATTACCAAGAGTTTCTTGGGGTGGAGTTTTCATTCTGTTGTTACTGTCAATTTCTCTTTTGTTAGTTATCTTATTCAAAGTATCGGTTCCACAGAGCACGTGCTCCATTTTACAGTTCTGAACACCAGAAATACGCAATGGATTTTTTTCAGCATGGAAAGAATTGCTTGTGTGTGTGCTTTTCTTTATATTTTTAGATCTATCTATATATACCTAAGAGTCAGAGTGTGTGTGTGTTTTATTTCTCTGGATTTATATATATAACATACCAACACACACACACACATATATATACCACACACATACATACATTAAAGAAAAAAAACAAAAAACCTTCCTGCTACTAGTCCATGTCTGTCTTGGGTTTCTCCCAAACAGAGAAAGGCTTAGTCCCTGTCCCTCAGCAGGGACTAAGTAATATAGTTAAATATGACAAAAAAACCTCTCATGCTTGTTCTAAACTGTGCTTTGGGTGCTCTGCAGGAATAGATACAAGCTCTGTGGTTTGTTTTTTTTTTTCCCCCAAGCTTTTTACATAACACATTAAAATCTAATCTTCAAGCAAAAAAATGATAAGCAGTGGTGCTCATTTGGCAGGTCAAAGAAGAGGAAGAAATTCCAGAGCTTCCAGACCCATCTCTGGAAATGGGAATTTTGCCTAAAGAAATCAGGAAACTAGTGGAGAGAAGACGCCAAGTTAAGCAGTTAATGAAACAGCCAGATTTAAATCCTGACCTTTATTTACAGGTGTGTTTTATAGAACTCCTTTGATTTTCCTCCCACTCCCCTTAAGTGCCCTGATCAGCCTTGCAGAATAGGGATGATTAGTAGTAAGCAGTGATTGTAATATGCTTTACTTTTAGCCCATCATTGCTGCAGACTATATAAAAAGATGTGAATGTAATTGTGAACATTAAGTTCTGCTCTCTGTTGGCTATAGTTGTATCATTTTTGCTGGTTATGTTTCTTTTCAGTATGATATCAGACAGAAAGCTTTGAAACTCACCGCTAACAGCATGTATGGCTGCCTGGGATTTTCCTACAGCAGATTCTATGCCAAGCCTTTGGCTGCTTTGGTGACACATAAAGGGAGAGAGGTAAGTCATTAAACAGGTTATACATACATGTAAAGAGGTTGAATTTAAGCCACCTACTTTTTCATTGAGTAGGAGAATGCTCTTGTTTTTGAACCTGCTTTTGGTTTCAGAACTGTTGTTTTTATCTTTCTTGTACTGCAGAAGTTGGAAAAAAATGAAACTGGTGTCTAGAAAAGAATCAGATAAACGTCTCAAATTTTGACCAGTTGAAGCTCTAGCTAGAGACTTACTTTGGATTAAACTGCTTAGTTTCCATGGGCCAGATTATGGTGACAAAAAGGTCAAGGCTGCTTTCACATTTTCCATAAATTTCCAGTTCTGCTTAGTGGCTTTGTCTTTAATTTGGTGGTATGCTTCAGCTTTGGATGAGCTTGTCTTAGGCCAGGCTGTTCCGTGCCCTGCTCTGTTGAGTTCCTGAAACCCTAAAGTTCGTGACAGGGCTAAATAATCACGTGGTGACAATGGATTCTGTATCAAGGCCTTATTTTCAGAAACTGTTCATTAAAATGAAGCTTTGCATTAGCCTCAAGAGGTCAGATTTTGTTTTAAGAGTTTCTCTTTATAGGCAAAACTACTCTCGCTATTGATTAGGATGGCAGCTGAACGCAGACCACATCAGTTTGGTCCCGGTGGGAAAAATAATCATTAAAGATCCAAAACATACCACTGATATACGGTGTCTTAAACCACATTTTTTCGTGATGCTTCATGTTAGATCTTTGTAGAGAGAATACCCAGCAGGAATCTGCAAAGGTGCCGGGAACTGATGTAACAGGATGGCTGCTCAACCTTTTAGTTGAATTAGAGCAGGGGGATGGATGAGTTCACGTCTGTATTTAGAGGCATATACTTCCTGTGATGTGTGGGCACAGCTCTCCTTGCCGTGGACTACCCAATGCACTGAAGGTCCATTTAGAACCCCCAACTGATGTGCATAAGGGCATTTTGTTTCTGATAACACATCTTTGTTTTTAAAAGTCTTCCCATCTAAACAGTTCTCTGGAGACAACTCCACATTTGCTGTCCTCCCAATTTATGTAACCATTATGTTTAACCTTACATGCGCGTTTAACTAGGAAATAATTTCTAGGTTTGGTAACTGTAAATACGCTGTGCATCCAAGTGCATTCAAAAGTTAGTGTTTCCTTTAAGGAAGTAAGATTCTGATGTATTTATCTACAAGGTTGACATGAAAAGCAGTTGAATATCATAGCTTTATATTTTCTGGCAGTATTTTGCAAGTCATGAGTTTGACTTTTTGGGGTTTTTTATGATCTCCATTAGTCATATGGAGCACCTGTCACAAACTGGGTATTGTATGGATAATTGAGCTTTTGGCCTCTGTTAAGGGGGGAAATAATTTTTGTTTGCACATACAGTTTATTCATAATTTTATGTGATTTATCAGTTGTGAGATAATGGTGCATGAAATTCTGGTGTTCCTGCATTATGTTCCAAAGTGATGGTGGAATGGGAAAATCCTAAATAGGTGGTACAGGATGTGCTAGAGAGCACTTTGAGACACTTTCTCTTACATAGTTGATTTTTGGTTGGAAAGGATTTCTTACCTCCTGAATTCTGGTGGTGCTAGACCTGGGCTTGCTTCTGCCAAGCCTTTGCACACATTTGAATCTCCAGTTTTGTAGTTGCTCAGAGTTTGGGGGGGGAAAACTTAATAATATGGCACAGTGTCGCCTGAAAGCATATTGTACCCAGTGCAGGTCTAAAAGTTCCTCTATCAAATGGGGCTGCTGGGAGCGCATCAGAGAGATACCAATGAAAGTCTGTGGGAGCCGATCTGCATCTAGTAGTGCTAATGCTGAGCTCAGTGGGGCATTACTGTCTTGGTAGGTCTCTTCTGTGCAGTACAGCACCTCCTGTAGAGCTAAAACTATCTTTTTTTTCCCCGTTCTTTGAGGTAGGTTGGCATTCATTACTCTGGATACTGTGGAGATAGCAAACTTTTGAAAATTTGAGAATTTTTCAGGATGGTCTGTGATTTTGTGGTGCTGTGTAAGTATGATAGATTCTGATGAAATACACTGTATGTGCTCTGTTCTGAAAACTTGTGTTTTTAGGTAGGTAGTCAATAAACAGATACAGCTTTATTAGTTCCTCATTTCCTGAGTAGTAGTTTTTGCCATAAAAGATGACACAAGAAGACACCTTAGATTTCTGTGTTTTTTTGAATTTGAAATACTTAATCTAGAAAAACACTACTTTAAAATTTTATGTTAGTCTTCCTATTCATAGGTTTCCTCTTACCACTAAATGCTAATATAAAAGAGGTGAACGTTAAGTATCAGGAGATTTGGGTTCTCTATATGAAAAGGTTAATTAAAAAATAACTTACGGAAAAATGGCCTTTTCTGATGATCAGTAGTTGATACCTTTTTTTTTACTGTTGTGGAAAGGACCTGAGTAAACGCAGGTAGGTGGATGTCTAAGCGGGAAAAATACTGTGTGGGATGAAAACTGAACTTAGTATTTGCACTAATGCAATTACAGTTCAATCGTAAGTCTTAGCAGAATTATTGAAAGTGGGAAATACGTATTTCAAGTTGAAGAAGTTCTTGAAGCTCTTTGTAGCATTAAGTTTCAGCGTAGCTGAGAGAGAATGAGTTTTGATGACTTCTGTAAATTGCTACTTTCTCATTGTGTGACTGAAGACCCTTTCACTGAAGGTGTAGGAGGACTGAGTACTGCGAGTGTCTGATGCTGAGTGCTTTGTACTGCCTCGCCTGGACTGTAACTTCTCTGTCTGGTTTGGTGATGCCGATGCACTAAAGTAGTGGAGCTGCCATGGGGTTTCATATGGTGACTAAAAATTCTTGTAGTTACACATTGCTGGTTTCAAAACTTGTTTATAACTATGCTAGTGTTTCACATGTTCACTTCATTTTTGATGGCAAAAGTATTAAATATGATGTGGAAAGGCCATTCATAAAGCCAGATCATAGTGCCAGGAATCCATGAGAGCTCCATTCTCTTCAGTCAGCCTTAGTGAGATAAGAGCTAGTGCTTGGCCTCTCTTTGCCTTAAGACATTCAGTAGAAATGTAGCAAAGCCTTACAACTCTGGCCACATGCAGGCTGGATCCAGTAGAGAGGTTAGTGTCCTTCCAGTGAAGGAGGAGAAATTTATGTGGGTAGTGTAGTAATGGTAGTGAGTTTTCACTAGATGGCGATAGATACCTTGAGATCATTAATCAATTAGACTTTCATTTTTGTCACTGTTTCAAATGCTATTGGGTTTTTCAAAGGGGTCTTCCTTGTTTACTTTTTTTCAGTTCTGGGTAATCTCTAATAGGGAAGATGGGGCATATCAGTGTGAATTTGTCAGAATTTAGTGTATTGTACATCACAGGTAGACTGGTTAAGTTATGGTGTATTTTGGAAGAAAAACAAGGCAAAAATTTGGGGTTGGAGGGAATTAAAACTATAGCTCAGATCTGTTTGACCTTTTTGGAAAATGTAAATATTTTCCTGTTTTGATCATTAGAAATGCATCAGTTCTTGTTCTTGCAACAAATTTAAAAAAAAAATTCTTTCTGTATTTGCAATCCAAATCTTACATTGTTGATATGGAACGTGTTAGAAGGATTCCTGGACCTTCCCCCCACCCCTCTGTGTTACTAAGCATTTGCTTGGACATTGCTCTTGTTGTAACTACAGCAGTTGCTTGCATGGAAAACTAATAGGAAAATATTTAATATATTTTTAGCTGTCCTTTAGTGTAATTTAACAACTGGAAACAAGATGAGTCGGTGTTGTACAACCAGCCAGCTCTGCACTAGCAGGCAGTGTAAGGTCATGCCTTTCTAGCCTCTTTAAAGGACAAGTCTTTTGATGAAGTGTCAGTTGTCTGATTTCCCAAACGCAGGATGCCCTCTGCTGCAGGTTTTTCCTACAGGACAGCAGAGTTGTTGAGAGAATTTTATCTGCAGGCAGCCTGGTTGCTAATGGCTGTCACTCAAAGCTGAGGCCTTTTCTAGGTACTTACTTTTTTCAGTATTTTTGCCCAAGCAGCTAGAAAACTTGCCTTTGAAAGGAGAATAACACATTTGCTGTTTTCAGCAGTACTAACAGGTAGATCGAGTGTTACAGTATGCAACATAAAAGGGGGAAAGAGGCAATTGGGTTAATTCCAACTTTCTCATTGAGATCCTTTAGATACATTCTCAATTAATAATTAGTTTAAGGCCCTGGCAGTCAAAAGGAAAGAATAAAAGCATGTTATTGCCGCAGTCTGGGAAAAGAATGGATGAGGGAGGAGAACGATGAAGTGGAGAAAGATGAGCTCATTTTAAAAAAAATTAAGCAAGGATAGGTAAGCAGGTTAATGGCCGTCTATTGTAATTGTCTTCTGTAAAGAAATCCAGACATCGCTTCTTTTGCAATTTTTTTTTTTTTTTAAAGTCTTGTTCATCCAGGAAGGTTGATCATCAATTACTTTCTCTTAATTGCACCTAACGCATTGGTTATACAGCCTACGAGAGCTGCCGTGTGAATGGGGCAGTTGTCAAGACTCCTGGTTTCTTCCATGCTGTAGTATGGGAGAAAGGGGATTGTTAAAAGAAGGAAAAGAGCCTCCTAAAGTCTCATTTAAGCATCTTGCCTATATTTAAACAGAGAATACAACATCAGTATAACATTTTTGGAAGACATGGAACTTGATGGCAAAAGGCTAAGGCAAAGAGTTTCTTAATTGCTTTTAAATGTAAAAATGGCATACTGAAATCTTAGGAGAAATAGTGTTAAATTGTTGCAGTGTCCCTAAATGGAAACTGTTGGGGTCAAACCAGTTGTCACTGTTGTTAAATTTACCATTATGCATGCAATTGTGAGCCAGTGAGAAAGCTATGTATGTTACTCTGCATGCTAATACCCAAAATGAGTTAGAATAAACATTTCAAAGGAGGGGCTGCTTACAATCTGAAAATGCAAACTGAGTACCGAGTAGTAGAAAAAATTATGGAACACCTTAACATTTGTTGAAATGAAATAATATTATTGTTAGTCAAGTCCATGAGTTGACATCTGCTCTGATAAAGCCTTTTGCATCTCCAAGGAGAGGAAATGAAACATTTCAATGAAGAAGAATGGCCAGAATATTTTGGGTGAGGAGGAAATTAGTCTGGAGGAAAAAAATTTATTTCATTTTATTTTGCGTGGTGTGGTTTTTGGTGTTTTGTTTTGGTTTTTTTTTCCACTGGACAGAAAGGTTTTGTTGTATGGATATTCACCAAGAAATGTTTAGGAAGATTGATCAGACTCAGGTTGACTGTACAGCAAGTCAGGTGAATAGACTTTCTTTTTTGTGACTGCTTATTTTAAGATTGTGCTACCACAAGAGGTGTGGTGCCTCTCGCTTCCTGACTACTGATTTCTGTGGGTGGGTTATAGAAATTGCATGGCCCCATGGCGAGCTGGATCAGCCTCGTGATCTGAGCTGAAAGCTAAGTCTAGAGAAAAACCAAATTGATATCTGTTGGATCAATGACTTAGTGACTCACTGCGTGTGCTTAGAGCTGGTAGAAAGGAGGAGGTTGGAAAGTGGGGGCAGACCCAGTATGAGATATAAGGGGTCATGCATGACCAGCCTTTTTTCAGCTCACACCTGACTGTGAAACTGTAGGGTTAGTGTTAATAGGATGAACATGTGGGGAGTTTGTTTGTTTGTTGTTTTCCTTCTTCTGTAGTTTTGTTTTTTTCTTATGGTTTCGTATCTTGTATTTTGTTTCTGTCTTGCCAAAAGACACAGGTTTTTCTTGGGTCTTATCTTAACCTGGCCGACTAGGTAGCAACAAGACATTCCTCACCCAAAACTGTGGTAAAACTGAAAATCAGCATACTGGAGGACCTTAAAGAGCAAGGTCTCTGGCACGTTCTCTGTATCTGAAATGTAACAGTACATCCCCTTATAGAAGCCGTATGTGTTGTGTAGAGGGCTGACACCTCAGGATCAGGAGAGGTAGAAATGTCTCTTCACATCCAGTGGTAACACAAAAGACTCTCAGGTGTGCAGTAAAATATTGGGGAATGAGCTTGAATGCTGCAACCCCTGAAGTTCACCATGCTTTGGCTTTAGAATAACTGAAGAAATCCTTTAATCCTGTCTAGAATACTGTAGGGATTATGGGATTCACAAGACAGAGATCCTTTCATGGTTTTCTTCTTCAGATACTGGCATAGAGGTGCCTCGTAAAAGGAGCACAGGAGCTCCACCATGAAGGTGACAGCTTTTGCAACATCACAACACCATTTGTAAACTATTTTGGTTCTGTTTTCAAACAAACTCATTTTTCAATACCCACTGTTAAGGTTGGAAGAATACAAATGCTAACCGCTGTCTTAATGTTTTTCTTCAGCCTGTGTATTTGTTAGCGCTGCAAGTCTTTGCAGTACGCATTTTCTTAGTTCATTAGTAGCTTGCCATAAAATACTTTGTTTTTTGAGACTTAACAGAAGTTGTTCTTCAGGGTGTTACTGCCTCACTCATGTGCGTCATGCATTTATCTTAAACTGGATATTGGCATGTTCTAGAAACCATGGGTTTGGATTCCTAGATGGTAATAAAGTTTTCAAAATAAAAGAGACTTCAGATTAGGGGGAAAAATAATTTCCCTTTCCAAGCACTGTTCCTAAGAGTATAGAAAAATGGTCTGAAGTGTCTGTCTCCCACGAGACTTAAATATATACTCATACTGTCCTTCCAAGGTATGACACCTTGATCTCATAATCAAAAAGTTTCATATATTTCCTAGGAATGTTGCCCGCTGTGCAAAAGCTCACTGTTGCACAACAAACTGTATTAGAAACTTTTTGCTCCATTCACAATTACATAATTTATTCTTTATCCTCTTGGATTAATACTCATTTGACCCTACTATATCTGCTGTTTTCTGGAAGTGATTTAAGAGTGGTGATGTTTCTACTCTGACGTATAGGGAGAGGCTGAGAGCTGGAGAAAAAGTGTTCATGGATGGAATTAATTGTGGTCTTCAAGAACCTAATGCACAGCCTTGCACCAGGCAGGTCTAGCCCTGTCTTGGGGTAGGAGGCTGTGTTAGATGATGTCCGGAGATTCCTTCAAACCAAAATTGTTTTATGACCATCAGTTTAGAAGTTCCTTTAATTCACACTCAGATTTGTTGCCAAGGTCAGGTAGATCCAACAGATGGAAGAGTAGCAACTTGTCATTTGAAGTGAAGAAAACTAGAAGGATGAAGACACTTCAGCAGTGATACTTACCTTACCAAGCTGTTTTGATTTCAAAGCTAAAAAAGAAAAGTCTTTGCTCTGAGTACTTCAAATGCAGGTTTTGCTGTATAGATCAGGTTGTATGGTCTCTTGCATGTATGTCCTTTCACTGGGCCTGTACTGAGATTCATTTGCTTAATTTAGAAGATATACATGAAAGGCTTATGCTATTTTCAGCATTGAAATATACTTATGAGACAGATGAAATGGTTTGTTCAAGACCTTTCTTTATCTTTGGAAGATGGACTGTCTCTACTGCTGCAGATACAGTACCTTGTAAGGATATAGGAGATCTTGGTGGGCAGCATCAAGAATTCTGCTTGGGACAAATGATTCTTGAGAAATAGATGTAGTTTAACGAGCTGGGCATACCTGATGCAGATCTCTTAATGTAAACGAGCAATGTTAGAAGCAAGGAAATCTGAAAGTCAGCCTAAGCTAATTTATTGGTCAGACTTCCTTCATAGTAGAAAGAGGGCAGTGTCAAAGCTGGATGAAGTAAATCCCCCCAAATTTTAGAGTTGGATAGGTGACTGAAAGGCATATAAAAGCTTAACTTATGCTTGCTCTCTGTTTGCTTTCCTTCCAGTGGTTATACATAATGTAATGCAGGAGATGTTGCTGGTGGTAGCGTTTTCTTTAGCTTCAGGCTATGCCCTTTATCAAATTTACTGGGTAGAGTTTCAGGGAGTAGGATTAAATTATATATGTTGATATCTGCTCTACAATTTGATACTCTGCATTTGCTGATTTGAGCCACTAGAAACAGTTGTTCCATAAAATCCTATTTCAACACCTGGATTAGTCAAAAAAAAAAAAAAAAAAAAAAAAAAAAAAACCAA
>VYXH01000052.1:142602-162788 GCA_013397275.1 Burhinus bistriatus | reverse complement strand
TTAATAAAATACTATTTCAAACCCGGGATTAAAAAAAAAAAAAAAAAAAAAAAAAAAAATCCAGTTCCCTTTACATTTCATGTTTAGTCTTTTATGTTTTCCTATGTTCTAACTGTCAGACTTTAAAAAGAGCAAGAAGTGGTTTTTTAGGTTGTTGGGGGTGGGAAGTTGTTCCCACTTGTGTCACTGAAATGCAGTGCTCATCAAGCAGTCCTCATCAAAAACGAGGAATGTCGTAATGTCATTTGAACCTTACTACAGGGATTAGTCTCTGGCAGTCGTTTCTATGTGAGCTTGTGCTCGTCTTGGTGATTACATGGGAGTGGAGAAACTTTTAAAATTTGGACAATGGTGGTTGGTAAGCCTTGTTTTCTTTAAAAAAAAAAAAAAAAAAAAAGGGGTGTGTGCGTGCTCTTTTGACATGTAGCCTTCATGAATGATGATTCCTGGTTCCTGCTGAGATAGGAACAGACAGCCATAGCCAAGCAGTTGCATGGCTGATTCATCTCAGATTGATGATGCCTTGTTAAGTTAATACTTTCTTTCTAAGGACTTGCCTTATTCATGAAACAGACCAGAAATTGGCGAGTTTAAACTATTGGAAGTTATCAGAAAAGCAGGACTGTGTAATAATCTGCTTTGATGAAGTTCAGGGTCATGTTTCCTGAAATGCCTGGGTAAGAAGGGTTTCTGTGATAGGTATATAGAAGACCTGGAGGTACAAATACTTTTTTTATTTGTCCAAGCCAAGTGAATCTGCTGAACAGTTGCCAGGGAGAAGGATAACTATGGTAAAGTAATCACATTATACATGGCCTGTTTTGCCCTTCAGTTTGGTACTCTTAATTGTTCTGTGTGCAGCTTCATTCTATTAGGCAATACCATAGTTGGCATGCTAATAATTTATTTTCTATTTTCTCTGACTTCAGTACAAAGAATGTTTTCAGCGTTAACTTCATTCTTCTTCCTCAATGCTTCTAGTTTCACTGCGATATCAAACTGTCACATGCTTTGTTGTACCGTAATTTGGAATTGGCATGTGGAAGACTGCTGCAAAACCACAGGGGCGCCTCAGCCCTGTGTTCAAGTATATGGCAACCTTACTGTTGGTTTTGCTCTGGTTGGAATTTTACTTGTTGAATCTAGAACTTCCTTGGCTGTACCTTTTGATTTTTGAACAGCCCAGATATGTCAGTGACAGCTGATGTTTTGGTTTTCATGTGACCTCCTTATTTTCTCCCATTTTTCCCTCAGAACTCGACATCATCAGCATCATTGAATTAGGCAAATACCGTTTTTGTGTTTGCTCAGAAATCTATCAGTTTCTGTAAATCATAATAGCTCCTTTGCCTTGATGTTTTAATATGTATCGTACCTGGGTTTTTTGGTTCAATGCCTACTTTTGTATTTTTCAACTTAGATTTAAAAGTAGTCATCCTGGAGCTAAAGAAAAATCAATGAGAAGCCTGTACTTAGACTGAGAACCCCTGCAGAAAGCTTTGATTAGAGAAAAGCTTTAGATCTGACTCTTATACACAATTGTCCATCAGGTGGCCAGTCATTTTGGCATGTACTACTGTATACCACAGATGCTAGAGATGGAAAAAGGTCTATTACATCACACAGTTCATCTTCCGAAGTATGTATATAGTTACTTCAGCAGAGACACAACTCTTCATGTTGTTTGGAGTTTTTTGTTGTTGAAGACTGTTGTCCTTCAAGAAGCCACTTCTAATTTTAATTTTGCCATGGTTTTTGATCTGATTGCTCTTTGTGATCACTGATTTTTAATAGATTTAAAGACGAGGCTGCCTTCAGTAGGAATGAGTTAATTGACAGGTGTCCTGAAGTTCCATGTTCTTGGCAGTGGTCCAGGATGACAGAGCAGTAATGATTCAGAAACTGCCATTCCTTCCTGGTGAAAGGATTGGAGGAAATCTGTGAAGTTATTAACTACTACTCGCTTCTAACAGATTGTGAGAAGATCATTATGGCATCTAATTAGTTGAGATTACCTCCTTTATGCAGAATGTTTGGGAGGTTTTTGAATTCCTTTACGTGCGTGCTGTCTTACGGCTCGCACCAGTTTTTTTTTTCTCTTCTCTTTAATGTTCTGGATGGTTACTCTGAGCATTTGAGTAAGGGATCATGTTCCTGTCTCTGTGTGGTGTAATTAGTACAGCTATTTAAATGTTATCTGGAACCCATTTACCCTATCTGTCAGTTGCTGCTTAGTTCAGTGGAAATGCTTTTATGTAAATCACAGAACAATACCTCTGACTTGTAACAAGATTGGGCTGAATTTAGGGGAGTGAAACACTTCATCCTGGAATAAAACATCTTGCTGAATCAAGGGTAGAAGATTATAAAAGCTGCCACTTTTAAGAAGTATATTATGCTGACATATGTATATGTATAAATTGAATTAGCTGTGATACTCCTACAGTGGGAAGCTTCCCACTGGTTCTAAAAAATTTAGGGAAAAGCTGGCACACGTGAAATTTTCCTCCCATTGCTGTTTGCTAAGTTGACCCAATGTTCCTTGACATCTTTTTGCAGTAGGCTACAATTTCTGTGTTTCTCTAAGACCAGCTCTTCAGCTGGTCTTAGAATATTTGGAATTGATGCCTAATGGGGAAGAGGGGCAGATGCTTTCCTTTTACTTCCTTTCAAGTAATTCTTAATGAAAGTGGTTCCTTCTGCGGCTAGGAGATATTTGCACTGTTTAAGGATTTAATACTGCTCTGAATGATTTTGATTGCTCTTAGGCTTCTGCGGAAGATTCTGTCCTAACCTTGGCTTATTTTATAACCACATAACAAATACAAATATTTTTTTCTTCCATTCAAATAGAAACAATGTTCCTTTCCCCCATCCACCTTTAGCATACAGACCTTTTGCCGTCTGATACTTTGGTGGTAGATCTTGAACTTATATTTGATTTTTAAAGAAAATAATTATGGAAGTCTCTCACCTTTCATATATCAGCAAGTCATCTAGTTTGGTTTTGGTTTTTTTTTTCCAGGAAGATGGGCTTCTGGCATGCTGACCAAGGGAAGATTAATAAATTGTGTCTTTTATTTGTGTCTCTCGGTTTTCAGCCTGGAGTGTAAGCTTGTGTCACTTTGCTCTGTCATAAATACTGTGTTAAATTACAGCAATTTTTTTTTTAAGAAACTGTTTGATTTTTTGCCAGAGATTCCTGAGCCCTCTAGTAATAGTTTCAGGGATCCTATTCCTTCTCTGAAAATCAGTGCCAATTTTGGACTGTGCAGCTGTCCCAGTTTCCTTTTCATTAATTTTCACTGTAGGAATAAATATTTGTTGTCTGATGTTTATATTAGCTTATTTAAAGTCAGTTATTTCCTTCCCCAGATAGATCTTGCTTCACTTTTTTTTTTTCTTTTTCCCCCTTGTTTTTCTTAAAATGGAAAAATGGATAGATCTGCCAGAGGAGATCTGGATGGTAAAGCAGTATGAAGTGGCATTTATTTGACTATTCCAGAAATGATCCTTCTGTTATTCCATACAGTACTACATAGCTTTTGGCTCAGCTGGTCTGCATAATAGGGGAGAGCCTCCCTGCTAAGCCAAGCAACTCCTTTTTGCTTCGAAGAGCATGTAAGGCATGCATGGTAGTAGATTATCACAATTATCAAGTATCAGTACTGACTTAGTATTTGTCCCTGGCCTTTTCCATCTTAACTTAAGGAAAGCCTGTTTTGTGACTGTCTGTCTGACCCTCTCTCTGAGAGGAACTGGGCTTAATAGTTTATTAATAGTTTGTGTTGTACATACAACATCACAGACTTGCTATATGCTCTTGAACATAACGGGTTGGGTTTTTTTCAGGTTTATGTAACATGGTGCTTCTTTCACTATTTAAGCTCTTCAGACAGTGTTGGAAGCAGGCATCATTAATGGAGTTTTGATTTTTATGGTCTGATAAGTTTTTCTTAAATTTAAAAAAACCCCAAAACCGACAAATGTTTTGCATATTTTGCGTAATGTGTAGGTGTTGCGTTTTGTCTTTAATTTTCAACATTTGTGTTGTGGCCAATAGTTGTTGTAGGACTACAGTTATCTACCATAAAGAGACCAGCGACTCACACTTCTTCCACCAAAGGAAGACTTGGTGCTCTCTGAGGTTCTGAGCCATTGCAGTGAACGGTGGGGGAGATGGAGTTTGGGAAAACCTGAGCCAATGTGCACACCCATAATGAAACAACTCCTTTACATGTTTTGCTTTTAACTGCTTTTGAAATGCAATGCGCACAGGTGCTTAAATGTTAAGTCAGCTGTACTTTAAGTGTTTGGGAAAAAGAGTAGCATGAGCTGCCGATAGATTTTCTTAGACAGCAAGTAATTGATTTCCTTTTAATTATTTTATTTCTGTTTTCCTCTTTCCTGTTTTTGATGTTTTTTACCAAACAAGTACTTGAATCATCCTTCTTGGTTTGTGCTTACTTGGGGACGGGGGTGGAATGAGGGGAGGAGTGGAGTTGATGGGTAGTTCAAGAGGAGATTAGTTGTCCAAAAATACTAGCAGCTTCTCTGATAACTGCAGAACCATGAAGTTAAAACCTGGAGGAGACACATGAAAATTACTTCTACCTCAGCATTTAGTTCAGTCAGTGTGTTAAGAAGTTGAATGTCAAGAATAAAATAAAATGATCTGGAGATCTATGTGTCTTCAAGTCACAAAAGTAAGCTGGAAACACCGAATGCTCAGAACTGGTAAAGAGAAATGCTGTCACACTGAAGGGCGAGCAACTTTGTGAGTCCACTGAGTCCAAAAGTGCACAAGAAGTCAAAAAAGCATGCATAATTAGTTCTATTCTGTACATACAATGAAAATAGCTTTGTAAGTCAAACTTGAGAGTCAATGTCTGGATTTAAACAAATTCCTTTTTACTGGGCGCTGAGGAGGGAGCTACTCACAGGAGAAAGGGCTTCAGCTGCCTTGCTGTGCTGCGCTTGGCAGTGGACTTCCTGGGAAAGAAATGCAGATGGGCTACACGTGAAGCCTGTACCTTAGGATGAGAATAACTGCTTGACTAGCTTTGGGTTTTGGTTTTGTATTTGGTGGTTTTTTTCTTAGTCTTTTTCCTACAGAAGAGAGCAGCTGGGTAGGACCTGTGGAAGTCATGCTTCCAACCCTGCTCCTTTTTTTGCTGATGCCTTGTGTTGAGCTCTTCCTGGACGATGAAATGTCTCTTGGCACATTTGTTGCCATCTGCTGTTTGTCTCTGTTGATAAGCCTTACTTAGCACTTTTCCTAGGAAAGCGCATGACATAGTTTCAAAAACTGCTCCGTTTACCTGTTGCTGTGGGACTAGGCAGGCCCTGTTCTAAATGTTTTCCAGCTGGTACATATCATTACTGTTTCAGATGACTAACATGAAAAATGATAATTGAAGCTACAAGCCTATTACGTAGTGAGCTTTAATTAGTTAAACTGCTTCGTATTCGTTTACTGTTGGTGCTAATGCTCTTGAAATTAATTGGCACTAAAGGGGGTTCAAAGTTTATATGCAATCATTGCTGTTATAATGTGCTATATTACTAGGTAACTTGGCTTATTAGGTGATTTCATTCTTGATTATTGCTGCAAGTTAACAAGGCCAGAGTAATTATCTCATAAACAATAGCCTTGCTCGCAAGACAGATGCAGCCAGGCCCTTCTGTGGAGTTTGAGTGCCCGCTGTATTCTAGCGAATAGGCACGGGAAGGTGATCTACAAATGTCACCCAGAAGCAGATGGGGAAGATTTTTAGAAAGTGGGATAGCATGCTTTCAGATCTTCTGTTATGCTAATAAAGTTTTTGTGTGAGAACCATAGCAATGTCAATAGCCATAATCTATCAATGTCATCAACCCCTGGCATGTGCAAGCCATCAAAGCAAACACAGAATGCCTTTGTATGCATAGCTGGACAGTGTAAACCAGTTGCTACTAGACTGAAGGTCATCTCTCATTTTCCTAGAATAGACTAAATACCTAGCATACACATTCATTAAACTTTTTTTGAATATAAGTTGTGATTTGGTTAAAATGGAAGATTTAGAGTCATGGGAATTGCTAGACTCCATAGGAATTTAACCCCTCAATAGTTTTTGTGTTCCGTGCAACGGGTATACTATAGTGTGGCTTGTATCAGCCTACAAGTGTCTGACAGAAGAAATAAGTTTACTGGATTAATATTATCTATAAGTACAAAGCATTATTAAGTTATACATATTTAATACCTAAGCTCATATTTAAGATGGTAGGGCTTATATCAGAAATTAATTACAAGCGAAGATGACTTTCATGAGTGGAAAAAAGGGAAAATTACAATGGTGAAACTGTGGAACAGCAGTATGACGGAGCAGTGCCAACGTGCATCTCTTGTTGCTCACTCTCCAAAATGCCATCAGGAGAAGGTTCAGGTGCTGAATCTCCAGATTTTTAAGTGTCTTGATCCGGGTTCTGATACTATTTTAAGTCCCTTTTTACAGCCAGCATGCAAATCTTTATTTAGGACTATCTTTCAGGAACTGCACGCAGCAGGTCAGGTATGTATTCCATCCCAGGAAGCTCCTGTTTCCAGGAATGAAAAAGCCTAACCACTAGATCTCCTTAATTTTCTCTTTCTGTCACTTATATTCTTAAAGTAGAGATTGAGAAATTTAACAAATTCAGGAGTGTACTTCGTGCATGGACATGTCTCGTGTATGAATTTTAAAGGTGTCACTGTGTTTCAAGTGAAAAGTGTGGATAACTGCTTTGCATGGTAGGCTGCTTAGTATGTTTTATTAGAAGCATCTGCGGAATTTTACAGTGGATGGTTCTTTGTAGCCATAGTAATTTTGCCCTTTTTGAGTACTATCAGTTTACAAGTTAGAATCTGGAGTATGCGGAGACATTATAAAGACTTTAAACACTGACGCACATGCAGTGGGTCAACTTCATAGGAATAGTTCTGAAGACAGGATTCAATTTTGGGTATTTTAAGCTAAGATATCAAACTTTCTGTTTAGGGATTATTTTTCTTCTGTTCTAATCTTTAGTATTTACAATTATGACATTTAATTCTCTCCTGCAAGAGAGTTGTTGCCCAGAATCAGAAAGATGAGGAGTGCAGAAAAAGAGTATCCTTATGACTTTCTCATAACTACTACTCTTTGGGTGAGGAGTTGTAAATGCAGAAGTACAGGGCACTGCAGCTTAATTTATGTGCAACCTGCGAAGGTATAGAGGAGCCTAAATACCCGGTTCAGTTGTTTTATACTTTTCAGTAAGGAAGGAAAAGTACAAATATTTTGTTAAATCATTACACTGTAGATGTGGTGCTTTCAATGGTATCTATCAAGTGCATCTATTTGATAACATAGAGGGTTCCTCAGCAGTGGGTAAATTCTGATATTTCAGCCTTGAAACCGAGTTTCTGTGTTTGAGTCTACTAAAATTGTTGGTGTCGTGTCTAATAACCCATCTGCTTGAATGATGATAAAGCCTCCTACTTAGTCTGCCTACCTCAAGGGAATAATCGAGCAGCCGTCGTGACAATACTTCTCTGAGCCAACAAAATACACTTTTCCCCAGGATTTCCCTTTGAAACATAAGTTATTTTTAAGGCAATAGTGATAGGGGCCCTGAAATGAGGCTCAATGACGAACAAATATCTATCTCAAATTGTCTGTCNAAAACCCTCAACTTCACCTTATTTAAAAGGGAGTCACATGTCCTCAGAAATAGGATTATATGACGTGTGTTTTTAGGGGGCTGGGCTTGATGACTCAGTCCTTGATTTCTTAGTAGACCTTTTTGCCATGCAGTAGACTGCAGGCTGCTTCAGTTTTGCTCCATGAAGTCTTGAAGCAGTTGTGTGTTTGGGTTTCCTGCTGTGGCAGAGACCATTGCCAGTCAGCGAAGCCAAGAATCAAAATTCTGTAAATGCCTGATGTCCCAAATGCGTATGGTTTAATTTGGTATCTGTAACTCATCTCTTCCTCCTTTTTCCTCCTCACTTGACTTACAAGTCTTCTTATGTGATCAGTTCTTGTGTTTGTTGGTGAGGATTCAAAGTCACTGCTGTTGACAGCATAAACGAGCCATGTTTCAGTCCTTTGCTAACTTCATGGCAAAGGAGTTGCATAGAGGTAGTGGTGGTAAAAATTATTCTGTCACTCAATCTGAATTTACAGGCTTGAAGTAGAGACTATTTAGTAAAATTTTATGGCCCATGTGTTATACAGGAAGGTCAATAAGGAATCACTGCAGTCTGCCACACTGAAATCTTACAATTTGTGTGACAGATGAATTGGGTAGAATTTCAATGAACTGAATATCTTTCATGAAGGTAATTCTATGTAGTTATAAGAAGTCATGTGTGGTCAGCCAGAGAGGAACAGTGTATTGCCCATCTGGCACAACATAAAAATATTTGTACTTAAAAATTGGTACTCAGTAATCTCTTAGATTGGACCTTTTGATATTTACCTTGTATAGTGCTCAGGGTATTCTTTGTTCATGTACTCGACATTTGTAAGAGGTTTCCTGTAAATCCTTCCCAGGTATGCACGATCTGGTATTTTTAGTTTGTTTTAAGGAAATTAATTGTTTGCTGTAGTCTGCATCTCTGTAAATCATTGTTCAAGGAGAAAGTGATGCTTTACTTGTCTCAGTTCCATCTTGAAAAATTTACTGTTTATTATATTGTTATAACTCTGTTCATCAGTTTGTCTCTTTCCTCAGACCATACTCATTCTTAGGAGGCATCAAATTATCCGTGCTATAGTTAATTTCACCTCTGAATAGGTTAAGAGATTATGTATGCTTTCATATTTTCTGGTTTCTGGATAGTACCTCATGTCATGAATTTTTGAAGGCATTAAGTAAATTTTCTAAACAGAAAAATTCTTAATGGAGTAAACAGAAATATCTTAACATTTAGGAATCCCTTTATGTTTTAACTGTTCTAATGTTTACTGAGGCTCTGAGGTGAAATAGGAGGTTGTGACCAGACAATATGTTGGACTGCAGTCTGTTTAGATAAGCTTTCTTATACGAGTTAGGGAATATTTTGGAGATACACATTGGAGACTCAAGAGCTGCTGCTATTGAGGTGATCCAAGGTTTTCTGGATAGCAGATATGCCCTTGTGAAGAAGGGTGAATTGCGAGGAGGGGATCCTGTGACATTGGTGACTGAGTGCTGTGCCACGGCTAAGGACTATGTTGTCCCACTGCAAATGGGCACAGCTCTCTCTGGCGTAGCAGGATGCATCTTCTGGGTGTAGTGGTTGGCCGGAGACATTTCCTGATGTGCGGCAAAGCCTCATTATACCAGTGCCTGAACCCCAAAGGAGAGTCCCAAGGAGTTTATTACAATCTTCTACTTCAAGACTGCTAATACTGAGAAAGTGAGTGAGTTGAAGAAGGTGTGTTTTCAGGTCTTTGTTCTTGTCTGTAGTTCACGGTAATGTTCATGTCCCTACAGAGCTCAGGGTCTTCTGGGGGATGTGGTAAGTATACCTATTGTTAATCTATTAATAAATGTGAATCAAATGTCTTTTCTTCATGCAGTATTATTTATTATCATAGTTCCGACTGATTGCTTAAAAAGTACTTCTTATGAGCATTTCCTTATTATATTCCTTGTATGGAAGAATGTTGAGGTTTTGATACCTTTCCAACATGTGCTTCTGAACTGATAGCCAGGCTTTGCGGTTAATTTGTGACTTGCATAGGTATTAGTACAGCATCAAGGTGTGATTGTATATTTCTTAATGTAAAATAGCTTTTATAACTATTGGACTCGTGCAATTTTAATTTGCAGAGATGTGGAACAGAAAGTACTTCATATTGATCTATATGTGCTTCAGTGGCTTTTGTGGACAATATGTGCATATCAAAAAAATTATTGCCTAGTAGCTAGTAGTGAAATGGCAAGATTGTGAATGTGTGAATGAAGTTTGACTTCTGCCAGAGCTCTGCTTTTGTTGGACTGTGTTGCCGTTTACGTTATCAGTACCTATGTACTGATACGTACTGTATAACTGTTTTTGCTAGATAAAACAACATGCCAGTTGGAGTCAGCTTCACTGAGGACAACTCATTTCCTTTAAAAATGTCTTCATGTACAAATTGACTTTATTAATTAAAAAAAAACCCAAACCTACTTGCATCAAAACTGTATGATAGATGTGGCTGAGAACAAATGCTTGGCAATGTGATTGTAAGGTTTTTTTATTACTTTCCTCCACTTCCAGCAGCTAGTGCTGGCAATCTCATGTCAAAAAAATTGCAGTATATAAAGAAAGAAAGATGTTTGCTTGCTGACATCAAACCCTGTGCTTGCAGTTTCTTTGGAAAACCCTAGAGTCCACACATCTTGAAACTTTGCTGTGGGTGGGTCACTGGAGATGGCGTGTGTGCAGGCGCTTCTGCCTGTGAATTAAGTCCAACTTGCCCAGGAGACTCCATCTCTCTTTTGCATGCTCAGTCTGACTAGCCTGGCTTCTCCATGGCGGGCCTGGCCACACAGACATGAAAAGAGAGGCCGCGTGGAGCCTAGATGTGATCAAGTTATACTCCTAGTAATTGTAGTCTTTCAGGTGCTCAGCAGATGTGCTTTGCTTCAGGTTCCAGTGTACTTCTGGTAAGCTACTTGAAAATGAACAGTGGCCTGGGTGGATTGCACCTCCTTATTCAAGTGTCAGAGAGGCCTGAATGCCTGAGCAGGGTTCAGAAAAAAAAGAAAACAAAGGACCCTCTTACCCCAACTGTCACATAGTCAAGATCTAGAACAAAGTTGTTCTCTTTTTTTTTTTTTTTCCCTTCTTCCACTTCCCTCCTTTTCTTTTACCTTAACATACTTCAGTCAAGCATTAACTCTTGAAGTGGTGCTTTGACTCATATGTATAAGTATATTGTTATAAGGTAATTTAGCCATGTCACTGTAGTATATGATCTTCTGGATGCTGCTTATTTGACGCTTTTTTGGGGAGGTAGGTCTTCGGTGGTTTTGCTGTTGTTTCCAGTGTTCAGAATATTAAAAATAAATAAATAGGTGAAGGAATAAATGAAGAGCTGAAGACACAGAAAAACCCATGTATATTAGATATAGGGGAGCCAAAACTTCCTTGTGTATCTCTTTAATGGGCAGAAAAAGGAGAAGAAGATGCCGCTGACTCCATAGGGATGGGATATTTTTTGTGGTGGAGGAAAGCATTTTGGAGCAGGTCTTGCATACTTTTACATGTTTAAGGATACTGGATGTGTATTGTACAACTGGATTTTGTTTCTTGCTAATTTGCCTTCCTTACAAATTCTTGTTTGTTTTAATAGCTCTCTTTCTCCTTCCCTTCCCTTCCCCCCTGAAATGTTAGCTGTCTTCACTGCCAAAGCATCCACATTTTGTGTTTCCAGTCACTTCCCAAATTTGTCATCACCACTGCTCTTGTTTTTTGGCCTCTCTAGTTGAATGCCATGTTGCTTACAGATCAAGGCGGGAGCCTGGAATTAAGTTCCCAAAGCTGTTGTGTAAAATTAAACTCTCACACCTGTTTGAATTAAAGTGAGGTGTTTGGGGTGCGGGATAGGTGAGGAGGGGATGCCAGAGGGAGGACTGCCTGCTGACGAACTCCAGGGTGGGTGTTGCAGGTACCAGCCAGCAGCATCCACCTGGCTGCTCCAAACTGGCGGGTTTGGTTGGTTTTTTTTTTTTCAAGAGGAGGAAAGTGGGTTGCTTTCTGGCTAAACCAAATGGAGGGGCTGTTTTCTGCCCCAAGATCAAGGACCTTCTTTCCCCTGGGAGGGAGGAAGGGAGGAAGCGAGCGAGGGATGTTGTTCTGGGTCTCTCGTGATGCTCTGGCCCGTGCATGGTGTTTTGCAGTTGCTGAGCCATACCCAGCAGCGTGTCCCGCACCAGCGCTCCTTTTATTCTTTCCCTCCGCTGCTCTTCCAGCCCAGCCGAGGCATTCACTGGTGGCTCCCTAATGAACTAGCCAACGTGCCGCTTGTGGCTTGTTGCTGTAGGAGCAGAAGGCTGAGATGACTTGCAGCAGCGCATGAAAGATTAAGCAGTGTCTGTCCTCGATGTATTTCTCTGTAGGCAGGTTTTTTGTTGTTTTTCCAGGTGTTTCCACCATCCGTCTGTGTGTGAAAGTTTGAGCTGTACGTTACCGCTTACCCTGTTGTTTTGAGGTGGGATTTCCTAGCTTTCTCCCTACTATACATCAGACAGGCTGGAGTGTCCTTGAACCTGCCCTCTCCTTTTTCTAAAGTGAAGGATGAGAAGCCTTTAAGCAGCTTAAGTGTCGGCCGTGTCGCAGCTGACAGGAAACCGATCTGCCGCTTGGCCCCACGGGGTGCAGGCTGACTTGCCGGTGGCATGTGCCAGGGCTGTGCAAGCCTTGCGAGGGCCGGGGGGTGCACCCCGTGGGTCCCCTCTGTGCCACAGCCAGGTGGAGCTCGGCTGTGGACGTGGTGGGAAATCGCTGTCTGTCCCAAAACGTCATGGCCATTTGCCACAGCTGTCTGTCCTGTCAAAACAGCATCTCCTCTCAGGGTTAAAGGTTGATGAAAACTGTTGCTAACTTGAGATGATTGATGTTGGAAAAACTAATTAGTGAGCAGGGGCAATTAATTTGATCACTTCTAGCATAGTTTCTCTTCCAGGTTTTGAAGAACTTTGCTGAGGAGCACCTATGTTACCAGCTTCTTTCTTTTTAATTGAGGTAGGGATGTATTTTCAGTGGACTGCTTCCAGGAGGAAAGACAGGGTAAATGAATAAACAACACCTGAATTTAATCGTGAAGGATTCCTGTGTGATCTCCAAAGGGTGGCAAGGCTCTTTTTGCTGAGATATGGAAATGCCAGATACCCGGGTGAAATTTTCAAAAGAAATACCTTGTGACAGAGTTGGGAGCTCATCAGCTGTGCTCCACTACACGATGGGAGGTGTTCTCTGTAGTTGGGGAGGAAAAAGAGGAGTTTTAAAAGGGTATTCTGATGACATTACTTTGCCTTACTCAATTGCTGATGACAAGACAATGTGTTTCCACTTTGGTCCACGCTGCTAAAGTGTAATATAATTATTTGTATTAGACACCAGCCACCTGTTAATATCGTTCTTCTAAAGGTCATTGTGTGGTGCCTTGCTGTCTGAATTTAACGGCCCTGTATCAGGTTTGTTGGTCACTCTTTTGTGTGACACCGGACAAGTGTTTGTGGGGAAAGAATGTGAACCTGATATCCCGGCAGCCAGGGGAGAGGAGAGGACTGGGGGAGAGGGGAGGACGGGGACGAGCTCTGCTGGCTGCTATTGTTGGGCCATTGGGCTGGGGCTGGAAAACAAACAGCTTCCTTCTGAGGTGCTTTCATCTAACATAGCCCTTGTTTGGAACAAAAATAAATTGCAGTCATTTCCCAAGAGTAGCAGTCTGATGTCTATAAACCCTAACTTTTTGGTACCCCTGGATGCGTAGGGGCATTGCGTTCCTGACCTGGTCTGTAAAGGAGGGGAGGGGGTGTGGCTCGACTGGCTGGCCTCTTAATGCCATGAAAAGAAAGTGAGGTGGTGATAGTGTAATTGTGCCTGGTGACAACGGGTAGATGCTTGATAAGTTATTTTTAAACATGGGTTTGGCAGTTAACCTTATTCCTGGTGTTGGATTCGTTTATTAATGTCTGTACAGTGACCTGAAAATGCAAAGCGGTGTATCATTGAGAAATGTTGACCTTGTTATCCGACAATTTTTAATGAATTTTGCTGAATATGAGGGTGGCGTGTGTTTAACTCGAACTTTCACTCTTCCCACCTGACCTGGTATTAGCTTTTGGCAGAGGTGGGGGACAGGTAGGACTTGCGGATGAGCTTCTTCCGTGCCTGTATCCAGTGAATGGAGCAGATGCAAGTGACTGCTGCTGCAGAGGCTCAGCTGAATGACTTTGTTTTCAAATTTCCAGAAAATGAAAGCTTCAGCTGCCAAAAGAACAAAACAAAGCACCTGGTTTACCACATGGTGTAGGACATTCCAGCACTTGCAAAGAGGGAGGGTTGGCTTTAAGCCATCTATATTCCAGCGTCATTAGTAACTGCTACTAACTGTTGGATTGAATTGCTGGCTGAGAAAGAGCAAGGGCTTTTAGAGTCTTCTCTGCAATTGAAAATATTCATATGAGGAACTCCATTACTGCCAATTTTATAAGGAATAAGGATCTCACATTTATCAGTTGCATATTTATTGGTTCAAACCATTCAAGCTTCATTATGCGCATGTAGATAGCTCGTTGTGTTTGTTTCAAATGGGTCATTAGGGTCTTCAAGCATTCTGGCTTTATAAAAATCTAATTGATTATTTCTGCCATGAAAGAGTTAATGAAGGATCACTTGTGGCTCTTAATTTTCAGCTAATTAAAAAGAAAGGCTGTTTTTGCCTTGGCACTCACAGTTAAAAGTGCTAAATATAAGATCTTTTTTGTGTGTGTGTGAGTTGAAGGGTGAGGAGGAGGGGGAAAAGTTACATGTAAATCATTTAGCCATTAACCTAATGTGGTGGATTTATAAATCCTATTACTATAAGCCCTTTTCATTTCCACTGAGGCCTGACGTGTGCTTGATCCTGCTAATGTAAAATTCATTCTGTCTAAGTGATTACTGAAGTAAGACACTTTTAGTCAATTTTAATCAGATTGTGTGAAACTTGCTTGAACACTAATGTTAAGTAAGACATGGACACAGTTTGGCCATGTGTTAATTAGCCTTACAAATCAGTTAAACTAGGAATCAATCAGTGAGTCAAGTCTATGAACCTTTTGACACCTAATGCTTTCTGTGGGGGGGGAAATCTATGCTGAGGGCTGAAAATACAGATCTTAGAAGCAAGATTAAGATTGTAATTTGGTGTTCTTGTTTTATGGTATGCTTGGCAGTCCCTCACAGTGTGCTAGTCCTTTATGATGCAGACTTCATTGGTGTTTCAGAGTTGAGGCCAGTGGGGTGCTTCCTGTAGCCCATCATAAATTCCTGTCTCCTCAGCAGGAGCAGCAATTGGAGTATTTTTCTGAAGCTGCTTCTGCTCCAAGATACACCTGTTATTTTGGCGGAGGGGGGCAAGGGACAACTTATTTTAAAACGTAACCTCCCCCTTCCAAGCCTTCACTGGGAACTACTGACTTGGATTTATGGGGCATCCACGCTTCTTAGTTATAGCTCTCCCCTATTTTTCTATAGGGAGACATTAGTATGGAAGGTATCTGCCTCAGAAGCCCCTCAGGTACTGCTGGCTGTTGAGATCAGAGGTGGGTTTTGTGAAATGTCATCCTTTGAAAGACGAATAAAGAGATTGCTGTTTTTAATGTCTCTCCTGGGTCATTGCTTTTTAAGTAGGCTTGGCTCTGAACTTGAGCCTCAAACTGACTTTAATTCCATGTTAGTTTACCCAGGTTTTGAAGGCTTATTACTAGTCAGAATCTTTACTATTCTCATCATGTAGAATTTCTGTATTGGTAACAACTTTTGGTGTTTTCTTTTAACATATAAACCATTTCCTTTTATTACCAAGGTGGTTGGAAAACTTGTCATGTCCTTGAAGGATCCCACAGAAGTCTTTGTTGGTCATTTTGTTTTCCTGCTGTTGGTTATGGTGTCTTCTGCAGCACAGTGCAAAGCCTTAGGAGAAGGGGATGCTTGCAGTATATGAAAATAAAAATGTTTAATATGAGAGACAGCAGATGTTCTCTCGAGGTAGGCAACATCTTTTGCAGAAGTCCCAACTGCATGTGCATTGTGATGGTGCTGGGGCCTTGATGCTGTAACCTGGTGGAAGACAGCCCCATTGTAAATGACGAGCTTAGACTGGAGATTTTGTTCTGCTGTTGTAGAAAAATTACCTGCATGATGATTTTGGTTTTAAGTTTTGAAAGTTAAACCACCAGCAGTGTCAGCAAACCCTTTTCAAAAGTCACTCTAGAAGTCTATATGCTACAGGCTTTGTAAGTTGTTTTTATTGCTCAACTTCTAGGCAATTTAAATATCTCTTCTCCTCTATCTAACCTGTTAAATTACCTCTCTCTGTTAGGGTGAGTGTACCTCATTTAGTCAGATGTTACTTAGTTGATGATATGACTGCAAGCACATGTGGAAGAGAGTGGGGAACGTTTTTTGCTTGATCTGAATGCCTCTTTGTCTTCTGTTTTCTCTTTCATACAGTTACTGTTGGTCTGCCAGGTGTGCCTTTTTGAATGAAAATGAGAAACTTCTTTAGTGTAGAACTCTTACAGTGTGGTTGGGATGAGGCTCATTTGAAAAGCTTTGAAATTAGATGTTAATTACCTTTCTCTTCTACTGGATAATCTTCTGTACTTTAACCAAATAAGGATAATCTTCTATACTTTAATCAAATAAATATTCAAATACTTTGAATTTGCCATATTTCAGCTTTGTGATGGATTGTAGCAGAGCAACTGCTCATCAAAAGGGAGAACTGAAACAGAAAAATCATAGTAGTTCAGGTGGATGGGACATCTGATCCATTATAGACATGTAGTTAAATGTAGTTGATCTGAATAACCATATGGTGATGGGCTAGTAGATGAACTGTCAAGGTTCACTTAAGCCTTTTTTCTTTTTTTTTCTTTTTTTTTAAGATTATAGCTGCCAGTATCATAAGATCATAAGCTTGAGAAAGGTCTAAGTCCATTCTAGATAATATTTTAGGGTAATATTTTTATTGTTCTCGGGCAGATTGTGGTTGGTTCTTGACTTTGGATATTAAAGTGTATATCTTCCTGTAAATGCTTATGTGTACATATGGTCAAAATAAATGTCTATGTTAATAAACATAAAGGACTTCAGCATAGCCTGCCTCAGAAAAGAACATGACCTATAAAAGAAAAAAGATGTCTCTTGTCAGCCATACTGCATGTATACTTCCTGGGAAAATCCTTTCAAATCTCTTGTTTTGCAGCTCATCAGAACATACTAAAATTAGTATTACCTATGTCAGAAAGCAGCAATATCTCTTTGTCCTGGAGGTTGGTGGGCAGGTGGGGTTTTTTTCCCCAGCAGATTTAATGTATTTTTTAATAAGTAAAAACTTTGGTATTCTTGAGGTTTTTATGGGCACTTGATATTCTTCTGTTCTCTAACGGGTATGCATATGGGCTTTTTTCATGGTGTTTGCGTCATTTTATGGTAAGACTGATTTGTTTGTTTGTTTACTGAAACACAGGAGGCTTCATTTGAACATCAGGAAATGCTTTTTCACTGTGCGGGTGACCGAGCCCTGGCACGGGTTGCCCAGAGAAGTTGTGGAGTCTCCATCTTTGGAGATATTCAAAAGTGTCTGGACACAGTCCTGGGCAGTCAGCTCTAGGTGATCCTGCTTGAGCTGGGGGGTTGGACCAGACGACCTCCAGAGGTCCCTTCAAACTTCAACCAGTCTGTGTATTTTTTTTTAAGTTCAAACCAGGTCTCAGAATACCAAAAAATTCCTACAGGTATTTCTATTCTTATAATGTTTCCCTGTGTTTCCTTCTGTTTTGGGGGTGGGTTGGGTTGGTTGGTTGATTTTAGGCACCTGTAGTAATCTAAAGGCATTAAAAAGAAGCTTAGCAACATTTGTATCTATAATAGCAGTGGATGAAATCAAGCCACTGTCTACCAGTGCTTGTGGTTGGATTATTATGTTGGCACTAAAACTTCTCTCAGGGCCCTGCAGGTCTCATTTCAGATATAATTCTAATGAGGATATTGAATGACTGGTGTGACAATAATGTAAATTAGTGCTGGTGCCTTCTATTTAAACTGAAAAGTAAGAGCAAGAGAAAGCTTTGAAAGAAGGCTTCCTTGGCATATGAGTGAAAGCTGAGTTTTTTTATTAATGATTCAAACTCCTGTAATAAGAAGTAGGAAAGCTTGTTAGCTATGTTTTTAGATTAAACAAAACCTTTAGGTTGTGATGTTCTTTCTTTAACAGAATTTGTGGGATGAAGAATTTAAATGAAAATTTCCAAAGTCAAAGATTGATTGAGTTAAAGTATGTAGCACAAAATCAATCCTGTCAAATTGTAGGGAAATAAGTGAGAGATTTATAAACATTGTTAATGTTTTAGAAATCTAGTTTTGTGCAAATGTGTTTTGAATTCTTTACAAATGAGATAACAGTAGGTCTAAATGACAAATTAAGGATTTAAAAAATAATCAGCATGCCTCTCTTGCAGTAATGGATTTATGGAGGTAGCATGCTTTAGTTGCATTTGTAATTAAGTTTTTTTCCATCATTAGAATAGAAATGTATTCCTGTTGAGCACTATCATTTTAGGTGAATTATGTGGATTGAATGAGTGGCAAAACTCCACTACTTTAATCTGATACGTGACTAAAAGTCAGTATTTGGATTGGATTCCTAGAGGATCACATTGAAAGGCTGAATACATTTGTTTGTTTTCCTAGTCTTCATATTTCTGTATTTTTCACAATTAACAAACAAATCCATATCCTGTGGTATTAAACAATGACAACTTAACAACTTGGCTTCATTACTAATGAAGCCATACTGCTGTTAATTTTGAAACTCTAAATACTGAAATGGGTGGGCTGTACATGGAGTGCTTAACGACAGACTAATGCATAAAAGTAACTTCTGAAACTGTCATTTCTTTGCATGAGTTCATAGTTCTGAAAAATTAAATTGAATGCTTTGATAAGCCTCTAACTTTGTTCTGTTTTTAAAAACAGTGCAAGTGTCCTCGATTATGAGACAGGCTACAAATGGTATTAAAAATGCCGTAGACTGCAATTTCAGGTAATTGACCAATTGACCGTTAACCGCTGAAATCTTAAAGGCTGATAATAAGGTGATCCCTTTCAGGAATTTGCTTTTGCATGAAGCTCAGCTTTTCTCAATTGGAGTACTCACAAAATTGTGTCATGGAGCATGTTTCTGTTTCTATGGGAGCTCCATGACATCAAATATAGTTCCATCCTTAGCTCCTTTGTCTATAATATGTATGTTATTGTGGATGTCTGTGGATAGGCAGTAGTTTCCATTGACATGGGCTCTTTTTTCCTATATGTCCTTACAAGAAAAGTCTGGAAGGTGAAGTTGCCCCAACCCACCTTACTGTTCCTATTCCTGACTTACAGTTCCAAGCCCTATTTAACAAGCAATTTGTGATTGTTAACTAGTAATTTTCATTTGTAGTTGGTTTAAAAATAGCTAAAAACCTTAAATGAGCTTTTTTTTTTTTAAAAAAAAAAAAAAAAAGTATTTTTATTTCTACATTGAGATCTAAGTGTACGGCAGAAATTAGCCATGCATCTTATAATCATCTGGTAGGCCAGTAGATTTTATTTCTGACATGTTTTGTAAGTGCTTACTCTTTTTTTGGAAGGGTCTTTTATGTGCTGAGCAGCTCCATCTTCATTTTTTTTGTCAGACATATCTAGAAAATTCAGGAAGCTTGTTTTGAAGACGTAATCTAAAAAGGCTGCATCTGACTGACAGACTCTCTCAGGAGCTCTTTCCGTCTGTATCCAAGCCGGCTTCATCAAGTGCTGTACAGAGGTCACACTGAACAAATAGGAAGTCTGACTGAGACTTCATGCGTGTTCCTCATTGCCTTTTCACATCCTTGGAGCAATCACTAGGTCCTGCCTGAAGCAGGAAAGATAAGTGTCCCATGTAGTGTTGAAACTGTTTTCTTTCCCTGATGCCACCTAAAAAGGCAGTTAGGAGCTGCCATAGGGGCTAGTCTGAAGAGACTGTGTAGGAGCCACATCAATATAGTGGCTGGTGTTTGGACATAGTGGAGATGGTACCTGCCCTCTTCCTGCTTTTTCACTACTTTGATCAGTACCAAATGTGGTTGTGAGCTTCTGAGACTGGAGCACTGGTAGTTATTTAGTCCTGCATAGTTACCTTGGTAAAAGTCTTCACTGCTTACAAGTGCTCATTTCATTCAGGTTTCATTGTTCTTTGGAACTGGAATAATCTTTGTTGAACTTCTTCCAGTTGTCTGTTGTAACCGCGAAAGGTGGCACAACGTCAGACTAATGTTTCTCTACTTGCAGCAACAGTTTTCCTGGTTTCCAGCATTTGTGTTTAAGCTCCTGCGTGATGAAAAACTTATTCTGTTACTTCTCTTTGATGCAGCAAGATTCATCTTATAGCAGATTCTCTCTCTCTCCACCA
>VYXH01000052.1:120393-142548 GCA_013397275.1 Burhinus bistriatus | reverse complement strand
GCAATCCTAAAAGGACTTGCTTTTGCCACATGCTTTTAAGTACAGTTGTGGACCCTTTAGGTATTTGTATACACCTGATCTCTCATCTTTTGCATTTGAGTAGGTCAGTGGAAACCTGAACATCCCAGTATAGTTCGGAAGCTGAACGTACAAGAACTTCTTCTTCCTTAATCAGAGACTTACAGTATATCAGATCTGGAACAGATTATTTTGGAGGCTTTCAGAATGTTTTGGATTTTTTTTCTTCAGAGTAGGGAGGCGACCTAACTTAAAGGTGGCAGTAAGTAACTCAGGGTGTCTGTCAGTATAACCTGCAATCCTTACAGTAAAGAAGCTTTTGGTTGCATTTAAACAATGCAAGACTTGGTATTTCAAGGGATTTTTTTGTGTTCAATTCAAGGGACTTTTTGTCTTCAATTTATGCCCATTACTTCTGGTCCTTTCACTGGGCAGCAATAAGGAGAGTCTGCCACTGTCATCTTTACTCCCAACCATCAGATACGTATAGATAGTGATAAGACCTTCCCCTCTCTAGGCTGAGCAGTTCCAAGTCTTTCAGCCTCTCCTCACACAACAGATGTTCCAGGCCCTGTAATTATGTTTCTGGTCCTGTGCTGGAATTGCTCCGTATGTGTGCGTCTTCCTGATACCAGGGAGCTCAGCTGATCACAGCACTCCACATGTGTCTCACCAAGGCTGTATAAGGGGGAAGGACCACCTCCCTCAGTTCTGCTGGTAATGCTCTGCTTCATGCAGCCCAGGGTGTCCATGGCCACCTTTGCTGCAAGGGTACATTGTTGGCTCATGGTCATCTTTAGTGTCTACCAGCATGACCAGGTCTCTTTCTGCAAATCTGCTTTCCAGCCAGTCATTCCCAGAGTCCATGGGGTTATTCCTCCCCTGGTGCAGGACTTACAACTTTTCTTGAACTTGATGAGATTCCTGTAGGTCACGAGACATCTCCCTCTGAACAGCAGCACACCCATCTGGTGTATCAACCACTCCCTGTTTTGTATTGTCTGCAGACTTGCTGAGACTACACTCTGTGCCATTTTCCCAGTCATCAACACAGACACTAAGCAGGATTGGACATGGTATTGACCCTTGGGGTACGCCACTAGGGACTGGCTTCCAGCTGGACTATGCACTGCTAATCACAACCCTTGGAGCCCAGCAGTGCAGCCAATTTTCAGTCCACCTTGTTGTCCACTTACCTAGCCCATACTTTATAAGTTTGTCTTTGAGGATGCTATGGGGGGCAGTGTTGAAAGCCTTACTTAATGTCAAGATAACATCAGCCAATGCTCTCTCCCCTTGTCCACCAAGTCAGTCAATCTCTTCATAGGAAACTACCAGCTTCGTGAAGCATGATTTCCCTTTTGTAAATCCACACTGAACACTGCCAAGCAACTTTTTGTGCTTTGTGTCTGGAAAGCAGTTGTTTTCACAATTAGTTGCTCCACGACCTTTTCCCAGGGCTTGAGGTAAAGCTGACCAGCTTCTAGTTCCCTGGAATCTCCTCCTTGGCCATCTTGAGGATAGCAGTGACATTTGCTTTCTTCCAGTCCTTGGGAACCTTCTGTGATCATAGAATCATAGAATTATCTAGGTTGGAAGGGTCTTTTAAGGTTATTGAGTCCAACCATCAACTTAACATCATATTTTCTACCATGTTTCCATGATCCCAGTGCAGTCATAGCCCTGTAACTGCATCAGATTTCTAATTCCTCCTCCTCGTTCCCCATGCTGTATGCATTAGTGCACAGGCCTTTCAGAGTGGCACCCAGTCCTGCTGATGCCCTGAAAAAGTATGAGAGCTTTCTCTGTAACTCTGTCCTTATTTAAGTGTCTGTAACACTCCCTTATTTACATGGATATTGTTGAAGAGGGCCCCTTTCGTCCCTGTGTTGTTGATTACAAAGTCCTTCCTGTTCATATCATGCCCCACCCTTTGCTTCCCATCCTGGTTTGCAACTTTGTCATGGACATGCACTCCCGCCCTCATCAATCCTGACTTAAAGCTTTCCTTACCAGGTCGGGCAGCCTGTTGGCACAAACCATTTTGCCCCATGTAGTCAGATGGATCCTGCCTTGTCCAAGCAATTTCTGGTCCTCAAAGGGAGGTCCGTGAACATAAAAACCAAAACCTTGCTGCTGATGCCAGCTGTGCAGCCATGGAGGATGAATGAGTATTGTTCAACTTTATAAAAACAACTGTCATGTTGTCTAAATATATCTAATTTAATGAAACAAAATTATATGCTCTATGAAAATCTTGCATGACATTTAAGAAATTAGGTAAGAGAACTTTCTTTGTAGGGTAATTAGAGGCTAAAATACTTTTCTGAATTTGAATAGATGTTGCTTTGATAGACAACCACTTAAGAATGATGAAAGAATAGTTTAGTTTTAAAGTAGTTCAAACCACTTACAAAGATTTTTTTGATGGACACAACGTTAACAGACAATCTATTCATTACCAAGACTAGCATGTCCTCTTGTCTCCTATAAAATTGCAGGATCATTTTCAGTGAATATACCTGTATCTAGACAGAGGTTGCCTTGCTCTGTTCAGTATACCTATTGCAAAATGCCTGTGGTTCTTTAAGAAAGAGGCCGTGTTTTTCAGTACAAGTCCTTTTTCTTTTAAGACTACTCATCAGATCGCAAGTGTTTCTGCATCTGTTTTTCTCTTTAGCACTTGCTTGTCTTCCTCCAGCCCTGCCCTTTTCTCCAAGCATACAAGTTGTGGTTATTATGTAAAAGATGCTGACTGGGAGAACCTTAGAAAAGTAATCCATGTTCAACACACTTTTCTTTTTGTAATGAAATTTTCTTAAACAGTTGGAAGATAAGGGAGGAGGGCCTTACAGAGTTGTAAGTTCTGTTTTCTGTTTTTTACAAAAAAAAAAAAGGGGGGGGGGGAGATTTGATTCTCAAGGTATTTGTCATCATCTTGGATAGTGCACTGTTTTTTCCACTGCTTCAAAAAAAAATTTTAGTCTTTAGAGTATTGGCTTTATTTCTTTTTCTGGTTTACAGAAATACTTGATCTTTTGAAAAACTGTCTTCACTATTGATTCTGAGACCTACTCCCTGATTTCTCTAGGACTTCTAGTTACATGGCTATGAGAGTAACTTACCTGGGAGATGAGACAGTACTTATATTCCTATCACCTCAAGATTGAGATACACGATTATATATTTGAAGGATAATTTCTAAAACTATAGTTCAACTTAAACCTGATGTGGAGGATAGTGTGGTTATTCTTCCCTATTCAGGAACAGATTTTGCTGTTATTTGGAGGAAAATCTCCGTGCTCTGTTTTAAACCTTGACTGGATTCTAACTTGTCTCACGAAACAGGAAACCTTGGTTTATAACTAATTCATTTTACTTATTTACTGTTCTTGTCATTTTATTTTTTCTAGTGAAAGACTGATTCTCTGTTGCTGAATGTGTTAAACCAGTTCAATTTGGGAAACAAAGCAAAATAAAGCTTTCCTGTCTAAATGTTGTTCATTTCATTGAAACAAATGCTGCTGTTTCCTCTAAGGAGGATATACTTGTCTGTATGCATTTAAATATTGAATAACTTAACACATGTTTTGGTTTTATTAGAAATAGTAAACTATGCTTGTCATATTCCTCTTATTAGAAGTGGGTTACTTGTGGTTTGTGATAGTTAGCTTTTGATGTAGTTGCAGCGTGCTTGAAATGCACAAAAGGTTTTCTTATCAAGCAAAGCTACCTTTGTGTCTTATAGTTAAGTACAAAACGTTCAACAAGCATAGATTTATTTAATGGATTTAAATAAAAAATATTCATAAGAGTTAATGAGCTGAAATTGGTTTGAGTACCCTGTTCTTCAAGGGGGTTTAGGTGTTGTGGATCTTGTTTTTTCATGGAATGAAACAGAAAAAATTTCCCTGCTCCTTTATTCATTTTAGGTTTTCAGTTTTGAATGATTTGGTCAGAACAAAAATAATTCTGTGGGTGGGCTGTGAGCCCTGGTGCTTCTCTAGGAACTACCACTGGTTCTGGTGTTTGGTTTCTCTGGAAGGACCATTACTGACTCTGGAGGGTTAGGAGATGCCCATGCCATACAGATAGATGTCTTTCACAGCTAGTTATCCACCCGGACATTATATTCTTACTGCTTCTGGGAACACAAAGTGGGATAAGAACTGGGTCAGTTACCTTCTGTGCACTCAAATGTTCAACTTTGTTGTTGAACACTCAGTTTCTCCATTTCCAAGATTTTAAATGTATTTCCAACACAGAAATTTTTGGGTGTTTTTTTTTTTTTTTTTTAACTTTTGTCCAAAGCTGTAGGAGTATGTTTCATTGTTTTTTCTTTCATCCTAGTACCAAAATAATCCTTTGCAAAATAGGCAAAATTCGCTTTAGTATGGCATGGTTTGTAATATATTGTGCAGAATAACCAATAATATTACAATTTAGTAAGGAATTAATTCTGGTTTTCCTGTTCTCTTCAGCGAAACTCACCACAAATACTTGAAATACTATAGAATTTTAAAGATATAATTGTTTCTGGCACCAAGGGAACATCGTTTTCAAGTTGTGATTTGATTCACATCATCTTCTTCAGTGTTTTACTGCCATCTTTGCATTCCTTGTCAAAGTGTGACAAAGGTATACTTGATTTCTGTTGTGTTCAGCACATTTGCTGCCTTTTTCGTGCGTTTTCTGTTGTTTGTGAGGCAGAAGATCCTACCTTTTGTTAGCATGTAAACATGTATTACTGGATCTTGTGTACACTGCTTCAGCCCTTGGAACCATTCTCCCTTTGGTTTTGGTGCACCATCCAATTCTGGTTTTACACGCAGCATCTATCAAAGTTGTATTAATGTCTGTCAACTTTGTTGGGTGGAGTACGGGCAGTTAATTTCAGTGTTTCTGGAAAAAAAACCAAAACCTCCAAACCCTAGCAGGGAACATTTTGGCAGTGTGGGGTATATTTCTGATGCTGTTAACGTTTCCTGAAAGTGTAAATTTTTTGGGAAGTTTAACTTGGAATGCATTGCCTAAGTAAAGCAAACATTCGATAAAAACTCTTTGAAACAAACATATTTATTAACTACTTGATTCTGGTCACTCAAACTTCTCTAAATCAAGTCCATTGACTAATGAAAAGATTATATTATGATGCTTCATTCCTTGTGGCAAACAAGGCTTTCATCTTTCTTTCACTTTTTATGGCATATATGCCTTTTTGTCCAGCGATAGAAACTTTCTTTGAAAATCCTCCTTAATAAAATCTTTTTGCAGAATCCTGTGGCTGTGGTGTATCAGTCCTAGAGGCTATTTATCACAAAATACTAGCAAAGTCAATGAATAGGTGGCAAAAATACAGAAGTTCAGAAATAGTTCTTATGTAGATTAGTGAGTGGCGTTACATACTGGAATACAGTTCTTCCTGCCCATTTGTTCCTCTATGTCATGGGAAGGACTGGCTAATGTGAATTACTAAAGCTGATGACAGAATTATTTTCTTACTACATAATTGCACAAGTAAACAGCTGAAGTGGAAAAAAATATCAGGTCTACACTAGATAACTACAGGTAGTCTTAAAAAATACAGTGTTTCCCACGTATTAGTTTTTCTCCTTGTGCAAAGTGAATGCATAAGTGTTTTTTGGGGGGTTGGTTTGTTGGGTTTTTTTGGTATGCATCTTTGGTGCAATACTTTTGTAGTCAGTCTGGTCAGTCTTTTCACTCTGGTCTTAAGTCTCCCTTTCTATTCCTTCATGTCTGTGGCCCCAGGAATCTGCAGAAAATTTGTGTGCCTTCAGGAGAAATCTTTGCATCAGCGTGGTAGTTTTGTACTCTATCCCATTGTTTTTTAACTCGGGTATCTTAGCTTGTTTTCACATAAGCATCCTCTTGTCAGAAGGTATTCTCTACTGGTTTTTAAATAACGTGCGTTTAAAAATACTTGATGTAATAGATAATGGTAAAGCTGTTCTTTGTATATTTATTTATTTTTAATCATTCCCTTTCTTAAATTGTGTCCCCATTTAATTAAGTAATTAGTGAGTTGGAGTAGAATTAGGACAGGGAATTTTGCAGTTTGATCATTGCTTGTCTGCAATTACAGTCTTGCAGTTTATATTGACTCTCAGTTCATGAGCAAGAAAATGTGTGTTGCTAGTCTTGCTTTTACAAGAAAAAAAGTTAAAATAGAATTTCACAGATGTTCACTGTGCTGAGAAGTTCACAGGTTTTTAGAAGTGTGTGTTTGCTCGGGGGGAGGGGGCACGGCTGTACAGATGGGTTGCCAGGCAATTAATTCTTCCTACTTGGATTGCCTGCAATAGGAGACAATCCAGCTCTCATGAGCAGCGCAATATTATTTGCAAAAGGAAACTACCGAGTAACAATTTTCCTATTCTCTTCCTTCTTTTTTCTGTCTTCCCAGCCTCACTGTAAATGTTCCTTCCTTTGCTGTGCACTTCTGGTAAACTGCTAATGATTGATATGATAGCAGTGCTGTCATTCTTTTTAATAAAAAAAAAAAAGTCATTTTTATTCTAGGTATTTTAATAGAGTCCCATTAAGGATGTATTGCTGACTGAAATATTGGCATGAAGGGCTCTCACTGAGCTGAGCCGAGCCCAGGAATTAAGAAGTCAGGAAATCGGCTGCTGCATTGCAAAAGAACCTTGTGTGACACAGTATCTCCTGATTGGGGGGATCATTACTGCTATTATGACTCGACTTGCGTAGGAATTTTAAATTTCATCTGAATGTCAGTAATAACCCTCTTAGCAAATTATCCTGAATAAAATCACGAAGGCATTTTATATAATAGGTGTTGAATTACTGGATAGATTTGCTAATTAAATACTCTTTGTTCTGCTGCAGTTGACATTACAGGGTAAGATCTTGAACAATTATTCTCAACAGCTGTACTTTGTTAAGGGAAAAATTAACTACAAAGTTTATTTTTTTTCTACACTTGAAGTTGGCAGATTTTTTAAATGTGCTTGAAAAAAATTCCATCATCCAATTGGTAATGAGAAGATAAATATGCAGGTGTTGCTGTGAAATCAGATAACTACCAACTGCCTTATTAATGAATTTAGCAAGCCTTTATAACCTTCTGTTTTGTAGCTGTTGGCACTTACAAGTAATCTGTCGAGAGTGGGTAGCACTAGCATATGCCAGTCACTTGATGAAGCTAACTTGTCTGTGACCCTCTTATTATTACCTACATCCACTGCTGTCCTTGGGAGACAATTAAGAAATGGTCTTTGCACAAACAAACAGGTTTTTTTAGTAGAGGGTAATCCTATTTTTAAAAAAAAAAAAAAAAAATTGTCTTTCTAACTATTAATAGGTAGCATTATTTCAGAGAATGAAATAGAAAATGCCAGAGATTGTCAAGGGAAAAAATGATAGGCCTTCTTTTCTTTTACATGTAAACTCTTCAGTTTTCTGTCCAGTTTTTAAATTTTGTTTCAGGGATTCCTGTTTGCTTTTGGAGTACTAAGAGAAAGGTATAACCTTTCTCTGTAGGAGTTAGCTAATAAGTGAGGGGTGTGTGTGAATAAGCTGGAATTCTGATTACTGTATATGAAATTTGATGTCATGTACTAGTGATATGTGTCCTTAGAACAATTTCAAAACTCCATGAAAAGGTGCTGGGGCGGTGCCGTCTGAATCACTCACCAGGAGATGAATAGGAGTGGAATATCTTTTTTAAGCTTCTGATTAAAATGGAATCAGGTGCGTCTGAGCACGTACAGCCTAGAGTGGATCTGCAGTTAAGACTCACCGTTTTCCTGTATGTCTTTGTCTACATAGAAGATTGAGGCCAGCTAAGCTTTTTGCAGTTTGGGACTTCAGCAGAGTTCAGGCATCACGCTGTCCGAGTACCTAGGTTGCAGCATTAGTTGGATGGTCTTTAAACCAACTGGATGTTTTGAACTTGACCCAGAGAGCGTAAATCCATAAGTTTCCATATGTGCTTGGGGAATAACCCTAATAAGGACATTCATTGTGAGTGAACTGTGTCAAAGTTACATTGTGGTTTGGAACTTAACCTTTCCTTATTTGCCTTGAAGGGAATGGTGTATTATGTTTGCTTAGTTCATGTCTTTGTACTTTGGGAGAGGGAGTCCATCCTTACGTGCAGCAGTTTCTCCTTGAAGACGAAAGTGGATAGAAAATGTGTCCTAACAGAAACTATGTTGAAACAGAGTATTAAGTTTGCAAAGTCAAGCATTGTGAAACTAAGAATACCGGCGGAATATAGCTTTTGGTGCATGATTCTGTGGTGCATAATTTAAAACAAACTGAAAAAGCATAGTGGAGTATCATACTTTAGTATTCATCACTGTGATTGTCTAAAGGTTCAGAAATATTAAAGAAACTTGTCAATAACATTGAAGGAATGACAGTGTTGTCATCCTGTTCGTGTACTGTTATGTAGAAGTGGACATTTCACCTTTGTTTCAGAATTGCTTGCTGCAATAGCAATAGTCAATATTGTGATAGTCAAGACTCTTGGATTCATTTTAGGCTTCTCGGCTTTATGAAGGTCATGAGATTTCCCTGAAGATGGTCTTTTTCCCACTGAGTATGGCCAGCTCTTCCCTGTTCATCCTTTTTCTTTCCTCATCCCTGCTAATTTCTACTGCTCAGCTCCCTGTCACAGACTTCTTGACTACAAGTCATAATTGTGCCTTTTTGGCAAATATGGCCAAGGAGTATTGCAATTTAATGTGTGGAAAATAATAAAACTTAGACTAGATCACTAAATTTAATGTAACCTTTTAAAATAGTGTGTTGCTTGACTATCTTTAAGGCTAGAGTACTAAATTGTTTGGATTCACCTAATAGACTGTGACCTATTGCTGCATCAAGTGGTTCAAAGTAATCCTCTTTAAGAAAATTAAAATCATAAATGTATATGAGTAGCAGGACTAGCTGAAAAAGAACCGAGGCTTATGCTGAGTGGTGATGGAAAAGACTGAAACCAGGGGACTGGGACTAACCAGGTGGAATCTGGAGCTGTGTGCCGGAGCACCAGGATGCTGATAAGAAAGGAAATGGGGAATGCCATGGAAACATGGGCAGGTGACTGAAAGAATGGACCAGATGTTGGTTCTCATGCAGCTGTGCAAACTTCACTAAGTCCTTGCTGCTGCAGCAGCTACGTGCGTTGTTCATAGAGCTAGTTTTACTTTGTCTTTTCTGCGTTACGGCCATACCTGTGTCTTCAGATGATACGCTCTTCCACCCCTCTCCGCTATGCTGACTAGTATTAGAGATGGAAGGAGCAACCTACTCATGTGAGGTCTCTATAGCTATTTATAAGGTTCAGTGAATTGCTGTTCAGAGCATTCAGGGAACTTGGGGTGCATTCTTGGCTGAGGAAAAAAACACGGATTTGCCCATTGATTCAACATCTGTATCCTATCTCTATCGCAGCTCCTTGTCCTAGTTCTGGTTTCCCTAAGGAGTTTGCTTTTTGATGACCCATTTTGAGATGATTACAAGGCTAATCAACCTTTTGACTAGCTTCTTGTTAAGTGAGCCCCATCCAGCCTGTACTAAATAAGATGGGACATTTTTGGGAAAGAGCTCAATGACATCAAGAGATAAGATGATGGATATGAAGGAGATGACTGACCTAAATTACTGAGAGAGGCTTAATTCTGGTGCTTCCTGATTAAGTTTTATTTGAGCATTTCATTCAATGTTCTTTTTTTTCCTAAGGTAGAAATGTGTGTGTGCACATGCAATTTTGAGATTTGTTTTAATCTTGCTTTAGGGGAGTTAATAATAGCATTAATACAAGGTCAGATGAGAATTTACTCATGTAATAGGAGTATTGAGGTGACTGTGTGTTGCCAGGAGAGAGGTGGTTTGCTTTGTTTTGAAAGGTGAGAGCATTTGGAGTTAGCAATCTAATGAATATGTTTGCATGTGTTAGCTTGTAATTATATCATACGCTAATCTTTGATTATTTTTTTTTTTTCATTTCAGATTTTGATGCATACCAAGGAGATGGTGCAAAAGGTAATGCTGAGCATTTTCATTAAACAACAACTCTTAAAGAGCACACCTGGTGAAATTTTTTTATTCTAGGAGAACTGTAACCCAAACAGACCTGAAATCACTTCTTAGGATGCCTGGTTTACGAATGTAATCCTTCCTAATGGATTATAGCTTTTTTCTTTTCCTACCACAGATATGATCTGGCCCCTGCTTGAAGCCTATGTGTGACTGTTTCAAGCAAATTAGCAACAGTGCTAATTAGAGTTTACTCATAGACCTGTTACACCACATGTTCAGTGTTTTATTACGGTTTATTTTTTGGCATCCTTTAAACTCTGTCACAGGGTGGATTTTTGACTATATGGAGTTTAACATGGACATAGCCATGCTGCAGTTTTTACAGCTGCATTGATTTTCCATCACTGAAGACATCAGGTTTTCGGGGTTTTTTGGGTTTGGTTTTTTTTTTTTTCAAGTTAATATTATGTAATTGGATGCATCTGCCCATTTTTTGGTGACATTTACTGGTATTGACAATTTTTCTTTTCACCTTCTTCCTTGCTATGCCTTTCATACGCACCTCAGGCTTTATGTGCTTCAATTTGTCTAGAGTTTGGTCTATTATCCCAGAGTATTACGGTAGTCTGACTGGTGTTTGAACACAATTTTTTTCCAAGTAGGGTATTTGAATTGTTACAAGGATCAGAATGAAATATGATGTGAAGGGCAGAGAGTCAGTCAGAGAGAAGGATTCAAGTAGGTGTTTGTGTTCATCTCCAGGAGCGATTATTCAGTAGTTCAACCTGGGCTTACAAAACTTGTGGGTCATAGTAGTGAGATCCTTATCCAAAAGGAGAACTTTGTTCCCTGAAAGATCTGCTGCCCATGGGAGCACTAACACAGGTAATTAGAATACAGCAGAAGAAAACAGATAGGAATAGGAAGATGGAAATATGAAGCCACATACATAATCTGAAAAAGTATAAGAGCAGCAGCCTAATCTGGACAGTACTGTGGTATTCTCAATTACTGTAGCCACTAGCCAATACTTTCACTAGATTTGTTTGAAATAGAGTATCTAAGTATTCTTTTTTTTTTTTGATCCAGAATAACTTTTTTGTAATAGTATTGTGATGGCTACAGATGGGATAGGATACCTGACGGCAGTATTACCTTGCAAGCAAATTGGCTAAATGTCTTATCTGAATAGCCTGAATTTGTCCAGCAGTCTTTGAGTCTAAGTGATCTTCTTGTGTCCTAGCAGTCCAAAGTTATTTCTGATTAGAATTCCTGCTGTTTCTCAAGATTAGACTTGCTCACTGGCATTCATGTAGTAAAATTGTAACTACTTATATTATGTACACAACTGAACAGTGATTTTTTTTTTTAAACATATCAATGCTTTAAGTTTCATTATTCTCATTGAATTCAAATATGTCTTAATGAAATGTACAGACTTTCTCTGTAAAACTTTATTTTACATTTTTCTGCTTTTTAGTATTTAATGGATAATATACTGACAGTGATCTTTTTGAATCTTGAAAATGAGGTGGGACTTTAAAGAGATGGAGTCGGTTTGGTTTGTTTTTCAAAGCAATGTGTTTCATTTAGATGAACCTTGAAGTGATTTATGGAGACACAGATTCCATTATGATAAACACTAATAGCACCAATTTGGATGAGGTCTTCAAGCTGGGGAACAAGGTAAGGAATTCTCTTCTTTTTAAAGCTTTCCTGCATTCCTGTGTTGTTTTAACACTGGGAGCGGAGGAGATAGTATTAAGAGGGGACTGTGGCACAAGCAGAGAAGAGGTCACAAGGAAGAAGAACTAGACCACACATGGAAGCTATGGAGTAGTAGAAGCTCAGAGTTCCCTATCTTCAGGTGTAGCTACTCTGTGCATTTTTAAAATTGATTAAATTAAAATGAAACTTTTAATTGTATAGTGAGCTTTTTAACCAATCCTAAGTTACTAGGAGACTGAGTACTTAGTAAGCCAACATAGAACTAAGGTGGAGGAATTGTACCTTGCAATTACAACATGAACACAATTTTGATTTTAATGATTTTTGTTTTGACGTGAGAGATGTCCATCAGTTTAGTTTTGTTTAGTTACGTAGTATGTATTATGCTGTATGTGCCATCAGATTTCCAGTGGTAAATTCAAATATTAATTCCCAAGGTATATGAGATATGGAAGAGATGTGTTTGATTAGCAGTTGGCAACAGACAATGTGGAAGTTTTGTGGCTCTCTGAAATTGTGGTAGAGAAGTGAGAAGTGTTTCAGAACATTTTAAAGAAAAGATGTGAGAGAAGTTGTTTTTGAAAGATGAAAGAAATTGTGATGAAAATAAGAGCTATGGAAGCTCTAAAGAAACAAAGAAAACATAGGGTTTTTTTCAGTGTAGTTTTAAACAAAAGTCATGTAACTTTAAGGCAAGAGTGATTCTGGGAGGGTTTTTTGAATACTTCTGCCTCCTTGCTAAGTTGGTACTTTGAGAAGTAGATGCATCTTAGAAGCATGGAAAAAAGGAATAATATCTTGATATTGTAACTGAGTAGCAGGAGGGCTGATGGCATAGAAGAAAGAAATCTCTTTTGTTGTTTACCACATGCAAGGTCATTTATAGTTTCAAGTGTTTATATACACTAGTGTATAAGAAAGTTTAATCTTACTGTAGCTCTGTGTGTGGTTTCATTCTGGTTTGTTTTTTATCCCTGTACTCCCATTTGCTGGTGAAGTGTTAGAGGGGAACAGTTAAATAATAATAATTCTTATAAAGTCTGACAGGGTCTTCATCATAGGTTAAATACTACTGACTTTGATTCAGATTTATTGAGAGAATAGGTGGGTTTTTGAACTTGTCACATGCTTAGTGATTCTTGTAAAGAGTCAAATCTTAGGCTTTTTATCCCATGTACTTCTGTATCCTATATCACTTGTTTGTTTGTTTTTTAAAAAGACCTGTTTTCCTTAATGTTTTCATATTGTGCACTTGATTTTAAAAGTGAATAAACTTAAGTCTGTAAATAAGCACTCAGTCAAACCTAGCATCACAATTGTGAAAGTTGAGGCTCTCAATATTCTTTCTGTGGCATAAAAAAGTGTTTCTTGTTTGTTTGCTTATTCCTCAAGAAAGTGATAGTGGCTTTTTTGCAAACACTTCTGTCATTTAGGTTTTCCTCATTTTGCATAATTCCTATAAACAATTTTCAGGATAGAGAATTGTATCTCTTGATGAGGAACGCTCTAAGAAATGTCACTGTTATATTGCATAATAATTTCTTTCCCAAAATTTCATGTTCAGAGAGGAGGGATATTTACATTGCATTCATACTTTTGCTTTAATGTAGACTACGGAGGGCACACAGGTTTAATGCAAACAATTACTGTGTGAGCAGTTAGTGTATGGACCGCTGTTCTCATGTAAAGTGTGAATTTATAGGTTGTCTTCAGCAATCAAGCATTCATCTGAGAGATTAAATTATTTTTTTTTTCTATTGGAAAGAATTCTCTCATCTTCCTGAATTTTCCCATCTAATGCCTTGTCTCACAGATTTCTGGGTGTGTTCACTCCCGTTCTTTACCCACCGTTATTTCAATCCATGCCCCTTTTAGTCATTATCCAGCGGAATTTCATACATTTCTTATTTTCTGTGCATCCTTGTGGATCAGATTTGCTGGTACATTTAATACTGCGCTGTTGCTGGCTTTTAAGCACTTGATTAGTATGGTGTAAAAAAAAAAATTGAAAAGACTTTTAAAAATAGCAGAAAAATGTTCGGAGGAATTGTTTGACTGTTTTGCTTTAACGAAAAAATATGAACCTCTTGGCAAAATGGTTTCGCCTCAGGATGTCCTTCATAATTTATAAATATCAAGGGATATAAAACTTTTTAAGGATAGACACAGATGATTAAGAGTGTTGATAGTTTCTGCAATAGTAAAAATGGAGATCAAAGTAAGAAAAATTAAATACACAACCTTCCCCTTATGTATATAGGGAAAATTTATAAGGAACGTTTTGGTTAAAACTGGTAACGTGGGCCCAAAGCTACATAGAAAACCAATGATATTTTATGCTGGCAATACTGTTCCTGTCTTAGTGAGGATATGCATTAGATGGCAAAAGAACTTTCATTTACATAAAACTTCAGTGAGGCCTAAGAAAAGGATAGTTCATAGTTCTCTTGTCAGAGACCATCAACTAGAATTAATGGAAGAGTAAGAGTAGGGAGATACTACAAGTCAAGAGGGAAACAAAATTGTAGAGGAAAGAAAATGAAGAGTAGAACACGCAAAGACAGAACAGGATGTCTGAGAAGTGATGTGCAGATATTCTGTAGAAGACAGTAAAATAAAAATGTATGAAGAAAGAAAAGTGCAAGTGGGGAATATTTAGCCAAGCCAGTAGGTGGGTGGATGTGTACTGAAACCAAAGTTTGTTGTTGAAGGTATGTGCTGTTTTGAGATGTTGCGCCTCTGTCCTCTTAGAATAGAGGTAAGAGATGTGGAGCGACTTGGTATTTGGTACTATATTAAGACAACACATCAAGTGCAATTTCGGGCTTTTGTATATGGATAAGACATAGCCTGTGTGTACAAAAAAGGCACCTTTTCCTCTCAAAGAAATCAGGCTGTAGAAAATGTAGGCATATTGTTGGGAAGGGTATAAATAAACACCTGCCTCTTTGTGCATATTTTTCCTGAACATACACACACAGAGTTCTGGTCTGCAGTCATAGTTCTCCCTCCCCGGCTTAGGGGCCCAAAAAAAAAAAAAAAAAAAAAAAAAAAAAAAAAAAAAAAAAAAAAAAAAAAAAAAAAAAAAAAAAAAAAAGGCACCTTTGCAAGGCACCTTTTTTATAAAGCTATTTCCATATTCTGTCTTAGTGACAGTCTCTTATCTTTTCCTAGTAAGTGGATCCCTACTCTGAAATCCCTTGTTTACCTTATTTATGTGAGAGGCTAGATGGCGTAGCTGCCCTAGTAAATTGGGCTGGAGTCAGTTATCTGCAAGGTCACATTCAGTTCCATGTTTCTGCGCCCTGCTTAATTTTGTTATGGAGTTAGCTAGACCAAGCTGTAAATCCTAAAGAAACCAACGGGTGAACCTTAATTTTAATAATAGCTCATAGTTACTACTGTGTACTTAATTTAATGATTAATGATATCTGACAAGTCTTTAAAATGTGTATGCAAACACACAATGTGTAATGTTACTTGTTTTAAAATTAAGAATGATACATCTCTAGATGGAAGTTAATTTTGTCCATAGTTATTAAGGTGTTGCATTTGGTTTTAATGTCGGTGCATTCGCAGATCAAAAGTGAAGTGAACAAGCTCTATAAATTGTTGGAAATCGATATTGATGGAGTCTTTAAGTCATTGCTACTATTAAAGAAGAAGAAATATGCTGCTCTGACTGTGGAACCAACAGGAGATGGGAAATATGTAACTAAACAAGAACTGAAAGGACTGGATATAGTCCGAAGAGACTGGTGTGATCTTGCAAAAGAGACTGGAAAGTGAGTTTCTTTGTGGCATTGTCCTCTTTGCTCTGTTTCAAACATTACGTGCTTCATAAACATATGACATTGTGGCTGTTTCCTGAACAGTGCAGATTGGTGACTAACATCAGCATTAGGGCTTCTTAACTGATTTTTTTAGGAGATGGTGAGAACGTTACATTTTGGTATTGGTAACAGATCATACTTGTGCAAGTCCCAATGTCTCTAATTTCACTATGTCTTCTGTGGAAGCCGTGCATTTGAGTTGTCACAATTTTGTATATGCTGTTCAATAAACCACAGCTGAAGTCTTGTGAAAATGGTAGGTGCTATCAGTGTTTGGAGTCACAGGTTTTAAGTCAGATTTTTTTTTCAAAGATGATTAAAGAAGCTGGTGGTCAGCTCTTTGAGCATCCTTTAATAAAGCTGTAAGTGCACTGGGTGCAGCCTGAGGAGATGATCCCTTCCCCAAAGACTGTTTCTCTTCCATTTTTCAAATTAGACTCTTTTGATACTTCATTGTGATGGATATAGGATTAATGATTTATTAATTGACATTGCATGGGGCATTTTCATACTTCAATTCAATAGAGATAATGCATCCCTTGAAGTGTGCAAGGCCAGGGTGGATGGGGCTTTGAGCAACCAGGTCTAGTGTGAGGTGTCCTTGCCCATGGCAGAGGGTTGGAACTAGATGATCTTTAAGGTCCCTTCCAACCTAAACCATTCTATGATTTAGCACTGTAGAAAGAAAACTGGAGTGGATGGAGAGATGGTCATCTGGGGGCTGACTCAACTTACACTGCATACTGCATCTTGAAAACTTAACTTAAATAAATTGTGGTCCAAATGTATCCGAAAATGAATACTTTTTTGCATCTGTAAAAATACACCACACACTTGCTTACTGTTCTTAAGAGTTGCATTTTCTAAGAAAAGATGCATCATAATAGAAGCAAATTTTTCCAAGTTAGGAATGTATTAGTAATTAAAGCTATACAAATGTTTGAGAGTGTTCTTTAGTGACTAACTCTTCTGCAGCTGGCAGATCTTCCAACCACTTTTTACAGAAATAGGCAAAACTTTGCTTACTTGATATGTTCTCTGCCATCTTAAGATACCTGCTATGGAATAATAAATGGCAAAATGAAATGGGAGCGGAAAATAGAAACCGGTTGCACTCAACTATTCCAAATCACTGTTTAACATTAGAACTATTTATTATAATTTACTTTTAGTAAAACAAGTAAATAAAACACAACAGGAAATATCCTGGCAAATTTCTATAAATTTTGCATCAGACTTCGTCCTTGGGCTCTTCAATTTCTAGAGGTAACCCAGGGGAAGAGAGGATTGTGTTTTTTGTAATGGTTTTGTTTTGCGCATCTTAAGCTTTTCTTAATTTCTGGACTGTTTTTACAGCTATATAATTGGTCAGATTCTTTCTGATCAGCCCCGAGACATAATCGTGGAAAATATTCAAAGGCGGCTTATAGAAATTGGAGAAAATGTGATCAGTGGCCAGATCCCAGTAAATCAGTTTGAAATAAACAAGGTAAATGATGTCTTGGCTCTTTACTGTCTGAGAAAACCTTTATTGTTGCCGAATATATAGACTGCTGATAAAAATGTTTTTAATCCTTACGATGCTGTGAAATAACAGGAGTTTTATTAGATACTGAATAGCATGGAACATACTGCAAAGATCCTACAATATGAGAAAAAATACCTTGCAGGGCTGGAGGCCAGTCTTGCTTCCTCAGAATAATAACTTGGTGTCTTGCCCCATCCTGGTGTCTCCCCCACTGATTCTGCACTTGGAGAATGACATGATAACTCATGAAGTTTTCTCCTAAATTGTTATTTTATATTTCAGGTTTAAAATACATAAACTGAAGAATGCAATGGAAAAGAATCAAACATTCTGTTTTCTAGAAACCCCATATAAAAGCTTACTGTTTTTAGTTTATTTCCTTTCAAAGCTCCATAGAAGAAAACTAATAGTAATTTTGAGAGCTCATTCAAGACTCTGCTTTATCTACAGGAGTTTTAGCAAACAGCATTGTGGTTTTGGTTTATTTTTATGAATCCTCAATGAAACCTGTATTTTTAACTTCAAAAGCCTTTCCCCCCTGCTAGGGGCATTTCACTAATGAATTGGATATTGTATGCCCCTCTCAGGCCTCTAGTAGAAGAGATTTCCCAAATTTGCTCCATCCAAAGGCTCTTTCTTTTGCCAGCCGGACATCTGTCTGCTCTATAAGACTGTGTTAATCAATTGGTTAAGAAATGTGTTCACATTGTCATATGAGTGGTAGACTTTGTGTAAAGCAAAAACTCATTGTGGAATCTCAGTAGTATGAGATACATGGAAATATTTAAATCTAGTTGTATCCTCTTGCTACAGAGCTTGTTAAATACACTTAACTACTTGATATTAATATTTACTTTATGACCTGAACTGGTGCAGGGGTAAGAGGGTAATCTCTGACTGTATTTTTGTATTTTGTGTAATGTTTTTATCTTCAATTTAGTTTAGTGTTAAAACAATTGCATTATATCTGTAACTATTTTGAACTCTTGTGCTTTTAATGTAATGCATTTTTCAGATAGTAATTGTAAAAGCATCCTCTCATTTTATTAATAATAACATTTTTAAAGTATGAAGGACTAGTACCCAGACCTTAATATCTGGAAAATACCTTTATTACAATTTTTTCATCTTACCTTTTTGTTTTGCAAATGCACTTGTGAATAGCAGATGGGTGAAGATAGCTACTGTGTAATCTTGTCTTTTAAAGTTCTGAGTTGTCCATCACTGAAGTAAAATACCTTTCTCATAGTTATGTTTCCGTTTCATCCTTTGATCTCTTAGGCATTGACAAAAGATCCACAGGATTATCCTGACAAAAAAAGCTTGCCACATGTGCATGTTGCCATGTGGATAAACTCTCAAGGAGGCCGAAAGGTGAAGGCAGGAGACACGGTGTCATATATCATTTGTCAGGTAAAAATGTCTTTATTTATCGCTAAATGCTAGGTATTGTTTTGAGAGATGGCAAAGAAAACCAACTCAACTCCTGGAAAAAATGTTTTGGCATTTCTTTGTAGCAAGATTATGTTATAACTTAAAATGGTCCATTTTCTGTACTAAATTTAGTTTTATAGAGCCAGGAGGAACCATTTTGATCAGCTCATTTATTTCCATATAGTGGCTGATAAAATATCCCTGAATTAATTTCTGTTTGGAACTAGAACTGATTTTTAAGCAAAATATCTGGTCTTTGTTTTAAGGAGAAGAAAATTCTGGTGGTGAAGGACCTGTCATTCCTGGAAAGCTACTTGGTGGTGGTGGTTAAATAGCGTCATTGTTATTTCCAGTGTCAGCCCGTGTCTTTTCAATTCATAGCCATTGGATCTGGCAGTACTTCTGCTGGACAGACTGGCGAATTTGAGAAACTTCCTGGTTTTGGGTGTTTATCCTATAAATGCTTATCTCACGAATATATACTCCACTTCAGATGTGCTATGAAAAAAAAAAAAAAAGTGTAGGTTGGATTAAGTGGACCAAGGGATCTCTTATGCCAATCTGATGGACTTGGCAATGTGACTTCTACAGGGGACCACTGTATCAGCTCCTTCATCATGAAAAACTGAAATATACTGTTTTTTATTTAATTGAGATTTCTTAGCCTGGTGTGATGAAGCTGCCAAGACTTAGGAGAGCTGGGCCATGGGTACGGCTGAGCAATGGCACAATACAAGAGAAGAATGTACTTGTTGAAAGAAGGGAGCTAAAGGAATTGCATTGTAATTATTTTTGCAAAGCAGCTGGATGAGCTGAATAGTCTAAATTAATTTTGTTCTGAATACTAAGTTGTCTGAAAGGAGTAGGAGGGACCAATGGCTTGCAGTCTGCCTTTATTAGTGATGGGTTTTCAGTCCATGGTTGCTGACCCTGTTGAAGCCAGTGGCTCGTCTTAACTGAAAAATGAAGGTGTCATATGTTAATGCGTTAGTTTTATTTTTCTGTAAAAAAGGCAAAAGGGAGACACTACTTAGCAAAAAATAAGCTGTGGTACTCCCTCCGCCCCCAGGGTTTACTTCTATTACTGAACGTTTGCTGAAATACTACTTTAAGTTCTGCTCCAAGATTTTTGATACACATTAAAATAAAATTTTCTGGTGTAGTTGTGGACTGGGAATACGATTCTACAGACTGCATGAGTTAAATTTTCCAGAAGAGTACCATCTTCTTAGAGTTGATACTTGAGATTCCTCCATGAATACTGTTTTCAATTTAATTATTGCCTTCCCAATTTGAATTATTTTCTCCTTATATTCATCTTTCAAGTTTGAGAAGAATGTAATGTTTACTCTAACCTCTGAGTGGTGTTTCTGTTTTGGCTTGAGATGTCACCATGTGTTTCTTTTAGTATTTCCTGAGTATTTCCAAATTTGCTCTTTCAAATCGATACTATTGCCTCTGTTACTTTTTGCATGACAATAAATGATGGTCCAATCTCTGACCATTCATTCTATTTGTTTCTTTATAGAATCAAAGAATATAAATTTCCTAACAAGACAGATATAGTTTTGTCATCCATGACTTAGAATTTGCTTGTTGTGCAAAATGATAATGCGAGTTTAGTACAAAGTGAATCCAAAATGCATGCCCTCTGCGTATTTTTAACTGGGCTGATGGTTACAATGTGTTTTCATTGTGCATTTCAGAATTGACAGATGGGACTGTTTACTCTGTCTACTCTTACTGATTTGCACGTGTAGGCTGCAATAATACAAGCTGGATTTACATTCTTGAACTTGCTAGTTGATGCCAGAATCAGCAATGCAATTTTTTTTTTTTTACTACTGCTGGATTTGTATTGGATGCATAATAAAACAACCTCAAGGGAGTGATTGTGTAACAATTTTGTGTTAAAATAATGCATAATATTTGAAGCATAATCCTTTGTATAGCCTGAATGTGGATTTTACTTTTTTCACACTTTGTTTTGTACGTATCTCCTGCCTTAGGATGGATCAGATCTCAGTGCCAGCCAGCGAGCGTATGCTCCGGAACAGTTGCAAAAGCAAGACAATCTTACTATTGATACTCAGTACTACCTGTCACAGCAGATACATCCGGTAGTTGCTAGAATATGTGAGCCCATAGAGGGAATTGATTCTGTTCTTATTGCAACGTGGTTAGGTAAGTATTTTAAATTCAGTTTATTTAAAGAATTACAGGAGACAAAGCGAGAAGTTTTAATGTATGTTTCTTAACAGAAATGCTTCCCAAAATCAGTGTTTTTACAATGAACAATAGCATGTGTGACACAGTCTATAGAAAGCAGCTACCGATTTTTCAGAAGGTGCTCATTAAAATGAACTTAATCTTATAATCCATGTTCAGAGTTGCAAAAATTTATTGTTCATAAATGACAGCACTATTGCATGTCTTTGAGATTTTCTTAAGTTACTAAAGTAGTTCTGGAGCATGCATCCAGAACTAGCATTTTTCCAGAGAGAAACCCTAGTATCTCTAGCATCTTCCCAGGGAGAAAGCAGTCATAGTTATAATGAAAGGATATAAATTTTTAGTAGGGTGTAAGTGAAGACTTTTGTTTGCTAGAACTGACCTAGTGGATAATAGAAACATAAAACCTTAGTAACAGTCTTACCTGCTCCATATGGAGAAATGAAGTGGCCAAAAAAAGAAAGTGCTATAAAAATTTTTGCTAATGCTAGTGACCCACAGAATCACCTGTTTTTCTTCAAATGAGCAACACAGAATTGCTCTTGTTAGACTGTTTTTTTTCTCTTAAGAAGATGTCAGAAGAATTAGAATTAGAGATTTTTCTGCCCAACTCTGATTGCCTCTGTCTTCTCCATTCCCTAGGCTTCTTACCTGGCAAGAAGTATAGGTGTTGAAAAACTGTTAACAGTTCTATCGGGTTTCTTTCCATGAAAATACAACGCTCTGTGTGTAATCCTTTTAATGTTGTTTACTCCCTGAAAGTGATTCACCAACAGACATGATTGCTCTCCTGGATAAACAGAAATTTTGTGATTTGTATCCCACATCTAGTTCATTATTTTTAAAACCATTACTCAAGGACACAGAAAAAGTTGTTAATCTTGCTGGCTGCTGAGTTCTTGACAAGATTGTCCCCTCCCACAAGAAAACTTTTTTAACGAGTTGCACTGTGTCAGTTTAATAATGTCCTGTTTGATGCTATGCCTATGTCTATAGAAGTTCAGACCTGCAGAAATGATTTTGTTCAGAATGTTGGAACACTGAAAGGAAGAGTTAGTCCTCAACATTTTGTGTTTATGTAATGGCCAAGATCCAGGATTTGTTCACTTAAAACCAACCGGCAGAGTGTTGCCTCAGAACCATTCACCTGGGATGCTGCACCTCTGTAGGCTGCTTACTAACAGCAGTTCTGCTTATGGTGAGCTTGCAGTTTGCACTTAAAATGCGTGCAAGTAAGTTCCTGTCTTGTTGCTTCTCAAGAAGGGTGCTAGCCATGAAAGATCTTTGTGTCCCAAGACAGTCTGTATAACATGCAGCTTTTTCCATCTCCATTTCCAAGGTGTCCAATTAAAA
>VYXH01000052.1:68930-106430 GCA_013397275.1 Burhinus bistriatus | reverse complement strand
TGATCTGCCCTGTAAAGGAATTGTTTGTTTTAGACTTAGAGCATCAATATGATTTTTAGTGAAGTGTTTCAAAGTAATGATCGATATGTCTTTACAAAGTGTTTAACTCTCTTCATTGGATTTTACTAGCCATGACGGATACTCATCCATCTCACTGATGGTTGAGTGAGGCTGAGTGTGACTCTCTGCACTCTCAATTTTAGCCACTGAAAATGAGTAAACATAAGCAAAGGAGCAGTATCTGTTTACTGTTGGTTCTTCCTAGTGCTTAGTCCACAGTCTGGTACCTTGCCAGAGAAGACTTAATGACACTAGGTATCTCTCTCAGCTCTGTAGAAAAGGCTCCCCAGGCTGGCCACCGCATGGAACAGGTTCTAAGAAATGGCGATTGCTTCAGTAGAGTAAAACTAACTTTGTAATTTCCTCTGTAGGTGGAATACAGGAATGTAAAGGCTTATTATCACAATAATTTGTCTGCTTAGGCTTATAAATGGCAGTATTGTGAAGATCAGGTTAGAGGAAGTGTGCTCAGAGGTAAATATGGTCATGGTTATGATTGCCACCAAGTGTGTAATGTTCACCTAGGTGATTGAATCACTCGTCTAATAACAAGATGTTACTGTCTTCAGAGGATTACAGAAAGCACTGTCTTTGAAGGTACTCTGTTGGAACTGATCTGTTGCCTCAGTTGAAGCAATGATGAATTTTGGCAACACTTGGAGAGCATGTTGTTTCCTGCAATATAGAGATATGGTTGCAGCTCTGTGTATCTGATCTGGCTTTAAACTGACTACAAAGTATGTAGCTTTGGTGTACCAGTAGCAGTATTTGCTATGAGATTCTGTAGCCAAGAATTTAAAATCTTGGGCAAATCTGTGCAGCCTATGGAGAGGTCTGCCACAACTGCATTACTGATAGTGCTTGAGCAAGCTACTTTGAGACAGAGTGAGCAAATGTGCCCTCCTGTGGATACCTTGGATTGACAGAAGTGCTATGGATGCTATATAGCTTTGTAGGATTTGCTGCTTCTGAGATTATTTTAATAACAAATCATGAATCACAAGAGGATTTATGACAAATCACTGGCCTTGAAAGGATCAGTCAGTGTTCATCTTTCTTCTTTTTACAGTAGAGACCCATTTTAAATCTGTTCATGTTTTTGTAATGTTCAGTTTAAATTTTTTAATGGAAAAGGATCCCACTAGTCTGTAATTAGAGACATTACAAGAAGCAGAAGTCCAGGTAAACTAATTAAGGCTTAAAGCAAGTTTTAAAACGACGAGTTCTCAGGGAATATTGATAGTTAATGCATCATGCTACAACAAATATCAAACCAGATTAAGTCTGTATTAATCTACAGAAACTTCTAATAGAGACCACATTATAACCAGCTTGCTAGGAGGTGACACAAGTCAACAAGGTCTCTTGGCCTTGAATACTTGATAATGGTTGATGTACGCATAACTAGCAATGCTTACAGTACTCAAGCACCTTGCATCCCTCAGGAGAACCGAAGTTAAAATCTGAAGCTGAAGAGACCATGTTTCCACTGGACATGGTTCTTTTCGCAAGGGTAAGTTTGTTTGAAGTTCATGAGCTAGAAGTGATGCGGTTGTCGGAAACATTTTCTTAGAAGTCACTAATAATACAGAAATCCATGGTCCAACGCTGATTTTAGAAAGTGAAAACAACTTGCTTTAAGCCTATTTTTAAAAAAAACTAAAGTGAATCTATCTGTGGTAATTCAGAGTTGAGTGTGCATATAAAAGAACAAAATATGGAATGTTTTATAGTAATTGTAAGAAATCTAAGTTACCTATCCTGAAGTTTCTTAGTCTTTATTGCGATCCTGCCTTCAGCTTTAAAAGAAAACTTAAAGTAAGTTTTACAGTATTTGGGAAATATTTTTGATGCAGTTACCTTCTTTTGTAAACATCTTTTTTTTTTGATGCTACCTTTCATAGTCTGTGTTCCTGAAGATTGTTGAATAAGAAAAGCATGTGGGTTGGGAGGCAACACAGGACATACATGAAAAACTTAATCTATGTTTTCCTCAGCATGCTTTTTCTTGACATAGTGGGAATGGGTCTTGCAGATGTTTATTTCTTCCTATCCTTAGATGTTAAAAGGATTATTTTCGTTTTCTGATTTAAAGCAGTTAAAATTATCAAAAAATATTTCCAGTAATGTTTAGTCATTGCTCTATTTCTTGGTAAAATACTCTTAGAAAAATGAAAAAAGGTGTTCCTCGACAGAATTGATTCCAGTATTCAAAGTCTCATCATATAGAAGCTTTGTAGTTAGAAGATTTTTTCAAAAACTTATATTCAACTTCATTTAAACAGCTGTTTAATTCTTTAATTTATTTAGTATTTGGTGCAGCAAGAGGAAATGGATGAATGCTAAGCATTCAAGGATCGAACAGATCAAATGGGTAGTTCAGATCTTTCAGCTTCGTTCCTTGAAGTAAGTCAGATATGTGAAAAAACCTTGGAGCAATGAGTCTGGGCAGGACTATTTAGCTAAACTCCTCTGCCTTTGTGTCTTCATTCATGTGCTTAGGGATGGGGAAGGCAACCCCTGAGCTGCATGAGACTTCTAGGGAATTACTAGTTTTTCATTTACAGTGGCCAAGAGAAGTCTAAGCAGTACCAAAGATAACACAACAAATTGTCTATAAGATTTCCTATATCCTAGGAAACACCAGGGTCAATTCTAACAGCCTGTGCTGTATTAGACTTGACATTTGTTACTGCTCTTGACTCATGAAACCTGTACTTCTACAGGTTTGTTTAAGAGAAACAATTTTAAGAACCAATGAAGTTTTGGATCATCTGAGATTAAAAAGAGATGTTATTTTATTTTGAGTGAGAATATTCCCATCTGCAGGGATAAATGGAGAAACAGCATGGCTTCATAAAAGGGTTTTGCATTTGCTTCACTGTGTCTTGTTCAGAAGTCAAGGTCTTCTAAGTGCTACACAATCTCTGTTTTCTACAGAGTGCCAGTATTTCCTTCAGTGGATATATACGAGTGGATTATGTATTTTTTTAATCCCCAGGCATTAAGAAAATAACCGCTTTGTATACCTGCTTTAGGAGATAGTATGGTTTGAGTGCGGAACCTTATTCCAATGTGTAGTCAGATAGTAAATCTGTGCTCCAAAACAGGTATTGGCCCATACGTAGCACCTGAAGTGTAGGTTTCTGTAAAGAGTCCTTGAAGCTTATCAGTCAGGTTAGCTAGATTTGTCTTCAGATTATATTTCATTATATGGCATCTACTGATGGACTTTACTTCTGCTTTTCACTGAACATTAGTTACTCTATTACTTTTATTCATATGAACATGGTTTTTTGTACTGTCTTTTTTTGCAAATTGAGCCTGGTGAATTGGCAGCTCTGCCTGTGCTTTGATCCTCTGTGTTCTGTGATGGCACGCTGTTTTAAAGGCCGTTTTATTGCTAAAGATGAACCTCCCCTCCCTATTTCCATGCCATTGGTTATTGTCTCTTCAGTCTGCCCACAACTGCAGCACCCTNGAAGCAGCTGTGTAGTCCTGCTAAAAATGTTAAAGCAGCTAAATGATAGTCTTGTCCACTTTCTTTTCATCTGAAGTTTCAGCTATCCAGGTATCTTCAGCCTAGTAGATTGTCTTAGGCTTTGAATCCGCAAATGTATGAGAGAGAAATTTCCGAGGTCTTCCAAAGGTATACCAGGTTTCTATATGAAAATAAAGGCTCTTCAGTAGATGTTTTCCTTCTCTCCTGAACAAAATCAGTATTGTTGTAAGTGGCATCTGCAAGAGAGGCATGAAAAATCCACCACTAGCAGTAGAGATCTCCAGATAGAAACATTTATGCAATGACTGAACTTGTTCCACCTAAAAATAAAAATCTCAGTGTCAGAATTGCAGCAGATACTCCAAATGTCTTGCATCTGTATCTTCAACATCCTATGGAACAGTATGAACAAAATGTTTGTGTTTGAAGATCAGTTTGGTTTTTATACTGGCCAGAAAGCAATACTTCTTTTTGTCTTGTATTTTTCCTTTCTGTATTGGTGGCTACAGTTCAAATGTGGAAAAAAAGAAAATACGAACTCCCAAATGCATTTCTTTAATTAATACACCCTCTCAAAAACAACATAATCCCAGAGATTTATTTAACTGGCATTTTTCTTGTGTTCTTTCTTCCTTTATCACTTGTCACTCCCTGTCTTTGAAGATTATAGGCATGCACATGTTGGAGAGCATTTTTCTAATAATATGCTTTCCTTTCCTAATGAAAATATGGTCAGTGTAGCAATAGTCTTCCTTTTACCCTCATTTGATGGAAGTTTCTGTATTAATGCCTTCAGTTTGGATTGTGTGTATTTTTAATGTCTTTTTAAAGATGTTTGCATTAGCAACACTTAATTTCTGCACTCTGCCATGAATGTGAAGTATTCAGCATTGTGCATATTTTACAGTTGGTATGTCTTAATTATTGTTTAAATTTTTAGAAGTTACTAGATTTGAAAGAATTATCTGAAAGGACAAAATAGGAGGTGGAGTCAAGTGGAAGTGTATCCTCATCAACTCTGCAGTCAGCCCCCATTCCTTTGAGTGCAAGGCAACCCAGCTGTGAGGATTGCTGGCCACACTCTCATCAGAGAGAGGAAAGTGGGTGGGGGGGAGAGAGAGGGGGAAAATTAGCAAGACAAAATTCCTCTCTATCAATCCTATCTTTACACAAATTCAGACTTCTGAGTTCCCATACGTGAGAGTGTAACTTAATTTCCAAATTACATGATGAAAGCACATCTGTCCCAAAATTAATACCTCTTGAGAATATCATAATTGTATATACTGAAAATAATTAGTATCTGTAATTTGCAAGTCATAAATGTCTAATTTTTAGCGAAGTTGTTTGTTTCCATTTAAGATAAATTCTCAATTTAATATCCAAAGCAACATTCGACTATACTACAAAGGGGCCAGAATTGTTTAAAAACAGAGAACCCCTTTACCCCCCAAAATGCAGGGACACAAAATGGCACATGTTGAATTGTGTTGCAGAATATAGCATTAGATTTCTGCAAAAACTTTGTAATTGCTATAATAATTTTTGTTGGATAATACATATTTTTTTCCCATCCTGAGGCAATTCATGCTGGATGATCCTACAGTAGAACTATCAGATACCAAGATACCCATTGACGCAAAGCGCAAAGATTGAACGTGGAATTTGAATTTAGTAGAATTTATCTTTTTATATATGTGTACATGTATATATACATGTGTATGAATAATGGCATTAAGATTAATACAGCTGTTTAGAAAGACTAGATTGTCTTCCAGTAGTTCATACAGCGTTGGTGATGCTTTTTCACACTATTCTTTAGTATTTGCATGTGGTTCTTCTGCTTGTTTGAAGGCAGTAATTAATCAAATTTCACCTCCCTCCTACGGCTTTCTACCTCTCTTTTTCTTCCTGTGATAAGGGATCAGCATTTATACTGTCTAGTTCATTTAATGGGGCATCTTTTGGGGATCATCTTACGAGGTTTTTGTTATTTTTTTTTTTTTTCAACCCAATCAGTGAAGTAACAATAATGGAGTAAACTGAACTGCAATACGGTCCTCGAGAGAGTTTCCTGGCTGATTAAACGTAAGGTAGTTTTAGGATCAAACACCCCTGCTCCCTCCCCAACCCCTTAAATGAAAGAGACTGAAATACCTTGTAGGAAATTCATGATTAAAATTCTATATGACCTGACTTGTCTTTGGAGACTTCCCAACAAGAGTGAGTCAGGCATCTTAAGGACTTAGAATTAACAAAAGCCTGTATCACCTGCCAAGAAATGGTCAAGGATTACTCCAAAGTTTTATTTTCAATGTTTTCTGCTGAGTCCATTTGTGAAGGGCTTCATGAGGCTAGTGGCAAGATGCCACTCAGTAATCAGGTGTCATTGAGTAGCAAATACCTATTTGAGGAGCATCCGAGATTGTAGTGAAAATAAGGAAAATGATCTAGGAGTGATTACAAGCTTTCATAATGAGAAGTACATTTAGTTTCTATATAAAGTAAACTAGTGCCTTTCTAGACACAGATCTATGCCCTGAGAAGCCAGCATCGTACCAAGGCTGAGTCTGTCATATTGATGGAGTTGGTGTGATACAGGCCAATTCTTTTCCCAGCTAAAGGGCATCTAGACAGATCTTTTTTCCCCTCCCCTTCTCTCCACTCTCATCTTAATTGCAGGTAACTCTTTAGTTACAAATTTTTCCACTTTCTCTTTATCCTCTAGTGGTGAGACTAAACTGTCTGGAATGGACCAAACATGATACAGTACTAGGAGGCTGTTAAAAACTGTGTTTCAATAGGAAAGACCTTCAGAGTCAAAAACTGGCAGCATGACATCGTTAAAATAAATAGGTTAGTTAAAGAAAATGCAAGACATACCTCTCTCACTGTCTGTAGTAGTTTTTTCGGATTAATTCTTCTAGCAGACTTCATTAGTTGTTTTTAGGACATTCCAACTACGTCTAAATAGCGATATTAACAAAGGAGTTTTTCTATTTGTGTCTTGTAAGTGTTTTGGAGCTCTAAGGGCAGCCTTCAACTTTGGAACTGGTATGTTGGAGCATTGTCCTGCTTACAGAAGGTGATGGAGTAGATGTTTGGAAAATGTCATTCCTAGTGGTTAGAAACATGATAAACTTTAGTGTGCCCCTTGTTTTGCCCCTCACTTGAGGACTGTCTACCAAAAACTGAGGAATGAGAAATCTGCCTGTGTACCAAGTACTGCAAGAATCTAGTCTTGATGCTGGAAGCATTAAGGCTAAATATCCATCCATCTTTAGGCAGTTCCTGTAACTTCTGGCATTTACAAAATTTAGATGTTATAGGAGGTAATTTCAGTTGCTGGTATTAATCTTCAGTGATCTGGACCCAGTGGTCTGAATGAAAATAGATACCACCTGGAATAATCCATACCGTCAAATAATGAGTGTTTAATATAACATCCTTCCTCCCCAGAGAAAACAAAGTCCTCGCCAGTAGCTTCCACTCAGATTTCTGGAATGGAAGCAAAACTGGCTCTGTCTTTGTGCTTCCTCGTTCAACCTGCAAAGAGGTTGGCATTCAGTACTGATGGAGCAGAGAAACTTTCTGGGCACCAAAATATTAAGAATGAAATCACAGTGCGGTAGAGATCTATTTTCTCCTGGTACTAAGTTTTTTCAGCTTCTGTTAGGATTGCCCTTGTGAAAAGAGCACTGTACACAAAACTGTACTGGATGAGAGACAGTCTGAAGAGGGACAGAATTGTTCCAGCAGCAAGGAATTTTTGGGGAAGAGATGACAGTGTTGGTTTGGCACTGATCTGTTCACCTTCACTGAAGAGATGAGGATCAAAAAGAAGTGTCAACTCTTCCATTAGCTTGTCAGGGCAGTGGACAAATAAGCCTGGGAACTCTGGAAGATGTCTTTTTGATCTCATCCTGTTGCTTTAATTGAACATTTAATACCTTCAGGAGAGCAGTTAAAACCGGAGTTGAAATTGTTAAGACTCAAATTAAGATTTCCTAGTTTAAGAAAGAGGGTTGTTGGTGGTATTCTTTTCTTCCCTTCTCCCTCAAGGCTTATGACAGGGGAGAATGAAAATGCTTAAGTTAGGTGAGACTGTATTGCGGGTCTACGTGGTCACAAAAAAATGAGTCCACAGATAACTGTGGGCAATTGACTGGGAGAAGGGGAAAAAAAAAATAAAGTGCCTGCCACCAGATGAGAAGCTATTGTGCTGTTTTCTAGTGTTTTACTACAACATTAATGTTCGTTACTTTGCAGATACTTGAGATACTTTTGTTTGCGGGTGATCTTAAAAGGGCTGCCGAAACAGTAATCTAACTTAAGAATTTAAAAAGAAAAAAAAGATTATGCTCCACTCTCTTGCCACTGCTTTATTATTTCAAAGATGTGACCTTTTTATACTAAAAGAACAAAAATCTGCTGTGAGCTGTGGATTCATAGGAGGAAATAAATGGCTTTTTCTGACACAGTAGCTACATGGGGTAGGAAAGAAGCTGCACAAAGGCTCCCATTGGATTATAGAAGTTGTTAAGAAATGTAAAACTATTACACATTTAATGAATATGTCTGACTTGACTTTTTGGGCAAAAGTCAGTTTCTTCTGAAGAAACCTGTAAAATGTTTGTCTTGTTGGACAAGGCTGTCTCACCTTTATGAGATACCAGCACACACAGAGAGGTAAACAAATTCTTTTATTGCCCATTCTGTTCTGTATTGTTGCTTTCCATACTGACTGCGTTGTAGAGGTCTTCCATACCTTTATTTCCAGAGGTGTGTTATCAACAATAGCTGCCATTTCCACATGCCTTTTTTTTCTGGGGGCAAAATGATACATACTGAGCTGTCTAATAATCAACCCTATTCTCAAACATTTAAGCAATATCTAATAATAGTATTTCATTATTATGCCTAATGCTTAAAAAAAATGAATTTTAAGACTTTTTCTGTACAAGAAAGTAGTAAGATAATTCTTCAAATGCTCAGAAAGTTAGGAGGTCACCGGCAAGTAGTTAAATGGGAGAAAAAACTTCCCTTTTTTCTGGAGTGCAAGACATCTGCTTCAGTGAGGTTGTGCTTAATACTAAGGTGTTAGCTTTTATAGAAGTGTTTCTTACTGAAGAATTACTTTGTTGCATTGCATAAAGGAAAATGTAGAGACTAGCGTTTGGGGTTTTTTTAATCCAGCAAACATTTTTTTAGACCAAGGTTGTATTAAAACTATCAGATTATGCTACTTCTTTGAAGAGCCTTGGGGCCATCCTCGGATATTTAATTGCTTTTACATCTTTCGCAAGAGAAAGACAAGAATGTGCTTTCCTTGAACTTCACAGTTCGGGTAATTTTCTATAATCCAGTAAATACAAATTGTACCCTGATTATCCATCTATGTCTGTCAAGCAAATTTTAATGGATGAATGAATGAGTCAAATCCTGTGCATGGAAATATACAAATATGCAAAATATGGGTCTAATTACAAGGCTGCTAAATTTACACAAGGTCAGGTAAACAAGGCGCTGTGTAATGATTATTAATTGTTAATAATGCCTTTGGCAAAACACGTTTCTGCTCTGAACACCTAACATTTTTGCCTTTTTAGTGATATGAAACAGAAAATTGATCAGCTGTTAGAAAAAACAAAAGACATTCTTTTCTGCCATCTTCTACCTCACCTCCATAATTGCTTACTAATTATGTCTGAGTAGTGGGAAGGATACTGTTCTGAAAAGTAAGAGTATATTCAACAGTTATGTATGAAAGTTCCACAGTAAAAATTGAATAAATTCATTAACATTCATTCCTTGAATAAATGAATAAATTCATTAACAGATAACTTTTTTCCTTATAAGTTAGTATTAGGAGCATAGAAGCTCCTACAATCTATTGTCCTATGTGATGAAGAAGAGCCATTTTTTCTGTTTCATAGTTATTCTTTGAAACTGTTCTTAATTTTTTAAAAGTGCTCAGTCTGTCCTACCTCAATTCTGTTGCCTGTTCCTTCACCCTCATCCATGTACCTTTTAAACTTACCTGTCTCTTCTCTTGCCTCTTCTGGTCCACTGTAAGTGTTTGTCATATGGCTGTAACACAGAGGAGTTTGCAGGAAAGGAGAGAAACAAAGCTGAAATGGGAAATATGAGCTTCTATTGTTAAATGAAATTTAACAAAACATGCAAATACAAATTTGCTTTTTTTGCTAGATATATATTATTATATTGGGTTGTAAAGTTCTATGAACAAACAGTTAATTTGGACAGGAATGGTGAGGGAGGTTGCAGGTAGAAAAAACTATCTATAATGCATTTCATAGTTTTGCCTGAATTTTTTCTCTGGTTTTGCCAGTGTAGTCCTCTCCCATTGCAAACTGTGCAGCAGCCCTGACTTTCTTTCAGCAGTACCACTTGCTTTCTGTAGCACTGCCTCAATCATAAAATAACACATTCTGAAGATGAAACAAGTTTAAACCTTATAAGGAATCAAATACTCAAGTTTGGTTTCAATACTGAGAAAACTGTTCAGTCTTCTATGCCTGTTAGGTCATTGCAACCCAAAACCATAGACTGATTAAGTGTTAACCTATGAACAAAGGAGTTTTATTTAATGAAGGGATTTGCCCAGTGTAGTGTTGGTCTCTGACATTAGCTGCATGCATAATGATTCAAGGAACTCCCTCAAAGACAAATTTTTTCAACAAAACTTTTTGTAGGAGATGCAAATTCCTAGTCAGTGGCTGACTTTTCTGATAAAACTGGAAGCATTTTCACCTGTATGACTGCAAAGTGTACTGCAAATACAGCTTCTGCATGGCACTGTGTGGAAAGGAGTTCCAAAGGCTATTTGATAGTGTTTAAAATATTGCTATTTTTCACTGCTGTGTTTTTTGTCATCTTTTCATCCTCACTGAAATTCTATTTTGAATTGCAAAGAAACAAAACAACAAGTTTATCATCTGTATACTTCATTGTACGCATTTCTAGGCTTTCTTTTGTCAACTTCTGTTTTCATTGACTGTCTTTTGCGCTCTTTTTATTCCTCTCTTGCCATGATAGTGGTGGCAAAACTAAGTATCAGCGGGCAGTGATGTTCACTGATGTGAACTGTGGTTTTGATCAATACAGAAAGACTATAGCTATTTATCAAAATCCTTTTCCACATTTCTCAATATTCAAGCATATAATTGCTTAATGTAGATTGTTTTTAGCACTGCAGATGATCAAACTACTGTATTAAACATATCAAGTTCTATTAATCCTGAGAATTTCTAATAACAATCTGTCTTTCAACTAGTCGAAATTAATCTTTTTTTTTGATACGTATATTTACTTTTTGTAACATGCTTGTGGTCCCTCTCAGGCTCCTCTTCTTCATTTTCAAATGTTAGTAGAAAGTGACGTTATTTCACTGTATCTGATACGTTTATAACCACTGAAAAAATTCTTGTATCATACTTTTTTTTTGTATTTATGGAGTTGGTTTTGTTGCTGCTCTTTGCATTGGTTTCCTCTGTTTTTAGTGATGTGCGCAGGATTGTAGACAGCATTTCAAGTGAGGCCCCTCTGCTGCCTTTACACAGAGAAATTATTACTTTTAGTCCTTTGTTCATTTTTTTCTCTGCTTCTTTCTTCTCATTCACTTTCCTTTTGATTAGTGTATTATTTTAGCATAATTTTTGCCTTTCAGCATCAGTCTCTCACTGTGAGCTAACATTTATCATTCTCATCTCTCCTCCCTCCCTCTCTTCCCAATATGGCCAATATTATCTGTGCTGATTTTTATATTTATGCTTTTTTTATAACTTTGTATTTGTCTGTTGCCTTTCTGAATCTTTCCTATTTTCCACTCTTGTAAGAACTTCTTCCAATTTGTATGTAACTGTCACCTAAACACTTTCTACTGTTGATTGTTTTGGCTCTGAACAGAAAGCCTGAGTGGTAAACAGCCACGTAGCAGAGGCTGAACTTTTCCATCTTCCAACGCAAGGAGCTCTCAATTCTGATATGAATTATTTGTCTTTTCTCCTATGTCAGTGTTAAAATAAGTCTGGATTCTTGCTAGCAAATTGAGTTTGTTTGGGTCAAGCTGACCTCCATCCGAGATCCTAGTTTTGTTGTTTGGGGTTTTTGCAGGCATCTAATTCTTAATTTTCTAATATTTCTCTTTTATAACGTGAATCTAATACCAGTAGGTAGACTCTATTTAGCTTTGTTTTGTTACTTTCTGTAAATTATTTAAATGATCACTGTTTTCACCGTTCACAAAGTACCTATGAATGTTCACGTATCCCAAAGACCGTTTGGTAATTCAGAATTATTCTGTATTTTACAACTGTGGTACTACAAACAAAAGAAAGTATGACTATATAATTTGATCACTTGGACCAGGCTTGGGGCAATTTCTGTTACTGGTTGGATTTTGGCGTTTGAGTGGATTTTTTTTTTTTTTATTAATTGCAGAAAAGTAAACGTATATGGTGCATTGTTACTGATATATTTTTATTTTATTTCCCATCAACTTTCATGCATATTGATAAGTTGTCTGTTTTCTAAACACTTACTAATGCTGTAATACGTTTTCCCATGTCTCCCTTCTCAAATTTTTACCGTTATTGATTGAAGATTCAATTGAGAAATGTGTTTAGAACCCTGCTTTCTGTGGTAATCATAGAAGTCAGTGGGAAGACAAGAAAATTGTATTGAAAGAAATTGTGTGCGTGTGTGTTTTGTGTTTCAGCATAGATTATCTCTGCCAAAATAATAGCTGTCATTTTGTTCTTGTTATATTAGTGGCCTGTAGCTTACTGCTACCCCTTTTGCCTTGCTTTTGTCCATTTGTCTATTTGTGAGTAGAAAAAAAAATTTTGTGAAGGGCCATAATTTGGGGGCTTTATTATGCTAATAAAATCAATATTTTGTTATCTGTTTAAATTAAATATTCCAAGATGGTGACCCCACTCTACCCTAGTATCAAAGCCGCAGACCTTAACATTCAGTGACTTTGAAACTTGAGTTCTGTTTAGAATTTCATGTCATGCCTGTCGCAGGAAAAAAGATGGAAAATGTATACGCTGAGCCTATAGGACTTCCTGCAGTGCTTATTAATCCTTTATGGATCATTTGAAATGTTTCTAGTTTATTTAAGCTTTGCTGCTTGTATCAGATTGTTCCTGCAAAAAAAGGAAAAAGTAATCATGCTTTGAATTTTTAAAAATGATCTCACTTTCAAGCAAAAGCACTTTTATGCTCCATTAGAGTTGAATTTGCCAAACTCTTACATCGCATTAACACAAGCTTTACTGGAGAGATAAACGTGTTGTTCAAAGACTGACTAGAACTTTACCAAACTGCATATTAAGATTTTGTCATCTTGCAATTTTTGTCTTGAATATTTTCTTCATGTAAATAGAGGGGAGAGACAAAACTATTTAATTAAGAAACTGTGCAGCACGGTTTTAATCTCTTAAAACAGGATGAAAATAGTCCGGTATGAGGCTACAGAGTCTGGTAAAACTCCAAGTGTGCCATCTTTCTTTTGTGAAGAAGCATTCAAAGTTTATATACATAATTGGGGCTCTGCTTTTTGTGTTTTGCTGTTGTTTTTAAAATACTTGATAGGGTTGTGGAATAGATGCATTATGATTCTTGGCTTGTTAAAAACAAAAAAACCAAACCAAACCAACAACAAAAAACCCCAGCAAAAACAAAACAACAACAAAAACACATACACAAAAAAAACCCAAAACAAAAAACCAACCAACCAAAAAACAACCTCTGGATCCACAGGCAGGAGATGAAAACTATGGGTAAACTTATCTTGGTGATAAATTAAGGACTAGTCTCCAAATGGAATCCACTAGCACAGGGGTGAGCTTGCCATTGAATTCACTGCAATTCACAGGAATACAGAGGCCAGCAGATCCCTTCACAGGGGTGGTCTAAAGGTTGAAACATCCACAGTTTCTGTTTTCTGGGGTCCTTTCCTGTCAAATTATATTTTTCTTTGTTTAATTAGTAGTTATATTATGGGTGGTTATGTATGTTGTTGCACGTGCTACTTTCAGGGAACTTTTTAGTAGTTGTGTTTGCCAGTTAGACCAAGATCTTTATAATAATGTAGATATTACATCTTTTAGTTTTAATATTTCCGTAGTATTTTCATATGCTGCCTGTCCAGAATGATGTTTTTCAGGCATGGGTTATATGAAGCTTCTGCCTTAAAAATTAGTCACTTTGCAGCAAAATAGAAAATTGTTTATTGCTAGTCTCCAAAAAGTCTCTCGTAAGAAGTCACATTCAATACTAGAATCTTAGCTTATTTCTTCAGTTTCTGTTATTTCATATGTTTTATAACGTAGAATAGATTAATATCAATATGAAGTAAAAACACCTTTTATGTTTATATGCTTTTACAAAATGCTTATTACCATAGTAACAGAGGGAGTCTATTAGGTTAGAAACATTTAAAGAAATATACTAAAACATACATAAGGTATTATCCACATGTTACACCAGAAAATTTAGATCTCTGTTTTTTTTGAGGAGCCACAGACTTCTTGAGTACCCATCCCAGTACATTAACTGTGTGTGTGATCATTATTCCATTTAAAAAAAAAAAGAACTCAAACCAGAGGAGAAAAAAGGAAGCAAAACTATTTAGAGTATCAGCTTAAACTTTCAGACACTTTGTTTTTGTATGGATGTGTGATCTGACTTGAATTTCAGTCAAAGGAAATTCAAAAAAGGAAATTTTAATTTATGTATGGATGTGTGTGTATGGATGTGTGTCGTGTATGTAAAGATATATATACACCACTTATGTATCCGATGGAATCTGGGAAACGACTGGAAATTTTTTTTCTGAAAATACAGACTAAATAATCTGAATTGTTCCTAGTGTTTGCTTTTAATTTTCTTGCCCACTTTTCCCATTCTTTGACCTCTCTCATTTGTCTCCATTGCTGTCTTCTCGACTTTTGATAAGTTAATAATGCCTGAGTTGTGCTAAAGCTAATTTAAAAGAAAAAAACCTTCAAAACACTGTAACATGAGTGAAAGTATTGTCACATGTTATATAAGTTCTGGCTTAGAATAGACATGTCTAGTTTAAGATAGGTATTTGAGGAGAGAAAGATTTATTTCATAAAGATCAGAGATAACTAATCAGAGAAGTCACGGTAAATTATTCTGGTTGAAAATACAGGATGATAAGGGATTGTTGTAGATGGCTTCATTTTGCTACAGATTACGCTAAAGATAATGGTCTTATTGAGTCATACATCAGCATATATGAATGGTATAGCAGTCTTTCCTTTTAGTATTTAAGCAACTGTATTGGCCTAAGGTGGACTTTGATCTTACATATTTCTCATCATGCAGGATGAGAAAAAGAGGTTCTACCTCTACCTTCTCCATGTTGCCCTGCTTTACACCTGTAAACAAAATCGTGCCAACCAGTCCAAAGGGCTTGCTGCTGGTAATATGGGGTGGGATAGGAAAGGCAAAAGAGGGTGATTTGCCATCAGGGTTTTTCTGGTTTTGTTTTTGTTTTCATTCTTCCCAACCATATCCCCTAATGATACATGCCTCTGATGGATTGGGTGATGTTTTCTTTTAACAAATTAACGTGTTTCCCAAGAACATCTTCAGCTGTCATACAGAGCCTTAATGTTTTGGTTTTGTTTCTCCCAGGCCCAAATATCTGAGACTTGTGTACTATTTTGGTTCTATTAGTCAACTTTGTTTCTCTCTTAAGTATTTCTGCCATCATTCAGCATGTCATGCATTAACTACTGTTAGTTCCCACCTGTGACATTAATAATCATGTTAGTATCTCAAATAGTAGTAAGTTAATATCTCAGAAAGGTGGACACCATTCCTAGGACTGAATACAGTGTTTCTCAGGCAGCATATACAGCTGTCCTCCAGCTGGTCACTGGGCATTCATCAGCACTGAACTTCTATGGTGGCAAAAGCCATAATCAACTAACGTTCATTGAAATTAATTTTCAAGGGATATATTTAATTTCCATTATCCCCTAGGGCTCTCCTGAGAGTGATTTACTGTAAGCAACAAACATCAAGTATCTCTCACTACTTTAGCATGAATTATAGTCATTCTGAAGGCTGTGAATTGGATAAGCATTGGGAAATATATTGGGGGTTTTGCCGATATCAGCCTCAACTAAGCAATATGGCCACCCATTCATTCATTCATTTTAACGTCTAGCTTAGTTTCTATCAAAACAAAAATTTGTGGCTTGCATCCTCTCCACATCTAAAAGAATTTCCAAACAAATTGTCATAGAATCATAGAGGGATTTAGAGTGAAAGGGGCCTCAGAACATTGCCTGGTCCAGTTCATCACTTCAAGGAGGGCTATCTTAGAAGTTAAATCTAGCTTCAGAGTTGCTCAGGACCTTGTCCAGCCATGTTTTTCCTCACATCCTTGGCCTGGCCTTTCTTGAAGATCTTGTAGCTGTCTGTCACAGCACTCCAACATGCACTGTCCCACATTTCAGCTGTCACCATGAGTTCACAGGTTTCTAAGACTGTTCATGGACTTCTAATTACTCCTGCTTGTTCCCTGTGCTGCGTGTCTTTCTGTAGTGGCATTTGAGATGGGCTCTCAGTTGTGCTGCATTCAGGGGGCACGTGGGACCTTCCCCATCATGCTGTCCCCTGGGTGTTTCCTCACTGCTTGTTGTACTGTGACTTCTCTCCAGGCTTTGGTCACCATCCCCAGAAGACCTTGCTTAAAGTCCTCCTTGTTAGGTTAGCAAGCCTGATGGAAAAGATGCTATTCCTCTGCTTTGGCAGATGGATCTTATCATTTCCCACCTTGTTACTGAGGAGAGGCAAAGGATCCGTTTCCTCGACCTGCTGGCAACACTGCCTTATGCAGCCCAGGATGCCATTGACCTTCTTTACCATGATGGTATTTTGCTGACTCATGTTCAATTTAGTATCCACCAGTTTTGTGTCATCAGCAAACTTGCTGAGGATACGCTCTACCCCATCATCCAGATCATTAATGAAGAAGTTGAACAGGACCGGACCCTTGGACTACACTGCTACTTACAGGCCTCCAACTAGATTTTGTTTCACTGTTCACCACCCTCTGGGCCTGGACATTGAGCCAGTTTTTAATCCACCAAGTTTTTCCAGTCACTGGCTCATATTACTCCTTTCTTCGCTAGACTTAAGAACCCTGTGTCACCTATGCTTTTCTCACATTGAATGTATTTACACATTCTGATCAAGTCACCTCTCAGTCTTCTTTTTGGATGGTAAGAGACAGCTCTTCAAGGTCTGTTGCTGTTAGGTGTTTTTTCAAGGCCTTGAAACATTGTTTATGGCTCTTCAGCGTACCACGTTTTTGGGTTTGTTTTTTTTTTTTCTTACCTCTTATCATCAAGACTGTGTGCTCCAATATCATTCTCACCAACACCTTTGAAGAAATTCACTTCAGTGCTCATACACAGTTCTTCAGTAGACATCTTGCTATGTCTGCCTTTAAAGCTTATGTTGAATAAGTTATCTACCATGACTCCTTTTCAGTTGATAATTTCTAGCATTCAGTATCCCCATTCTGTAGATGTGAACTGTAGTCTTTGTTCCCAGTGCGTCGTTTTTGTTTTGCTGTTCTACCATGTATTTTGTTTTGAATGAGCAGTTTACCAAACCAATTTCCTCATGCTTATCGTTATTTGCTGTTCTGCTTTTGTCATCTGTAAATTTTATCTGAATTGATTTCTCTCTTCTATTAATCACTGATGTAAATGTTGCAGAATGCGTGTAACCTTTTCTTTGTGATACATCATGAGAATCACACTCTATCCCATATTGACAAATGCTTACTGGACTGTCATCACTTTGTGTCTCGTGGACAATTGGGTTTTTTTTTTTTTTGAGATGCTTCAACTTTGCATCTCTTAATCCATTTCACATGTACTTTATTAACACTGTGCAATGCTAATTCTATTGCAGTGTCCTTTGGAAGTAAATCAAATACCATTCAAGAGATTAATTACAGTACATCTGCCTTTCTCAACCAAACTTGTAATCTTATGAAGAAATGAACTGTTGTGTTTGGTTGAGGCTGTTCTGTATAAAAACATATTGACTGATGTTAATTACATTCCTGTTCTTAAATTCTTGACCACTTAAAGTCTCTATCAGTATTTCTCTTGGGTTTCCTCAGGTTAATGTTAGACTGATAAATACAAATAGTTACATGAATCATTCTGGTTTGCTTGTACAACTATTTCAAGGAAAACTAGCATTTTGGTAGTTGCGTGGGTCTCAGTCTCAGGGTACCTTCAAGTGTTGGGAAGTGTCCAGCAAGTAATGGATCTTCTTAGCTCTAATAGGACTATTAAGTTCAAGCATTTGTTATACGAATATTCTGAATTTTGAAGGCCTTTTAAGTACTTTATTGCTAACAAACCAAAAGATAGTTCTTCGTCTTTATTTGCTACTAGACTGTTACTTTTTGAAAATACAAGAAAAATTTACACTTCTGGGTTTTTTTTGTGCTGTAAACTATTTTGTTGTTTTCATCACGTTATTGATTCGGTTCTATATTCTTTGTTAATATCCGTCTTAACATTTTCTTATTAGTGTTCTACTTCAGAAAACTTTTGATTTATGTCAGCAGCTGTCCGCCTTTGGTCTCAATTTATTATACATGTTTTATACATTCTACCAAGTTAAAATTTGCTTGTAATTTTCCTTACCTTAAGAAAAAGGACTTTCAAGAACTGTTCTTCACTCATATAAAATATAAATAGGTCATAGTACTGGTTGCTAAGCAGTCCCAGTCTTTTAGTCCAGTCTTTTAATTTTTCTTTGTGTCATAATGAAATTCGGAATTTGTTTCAGGCATATAATTATTTTTATTAAGTACTCTCTGTAGATTTTAGAAGATAGTAGTTCTAGAGACTTGGGACAACGTGTATGTCTACCACAAACTCAAAGCAGCAACACCATAGCAGTGGAATTTTTTTCTAGCAGACAGGAAGCAACAAGCAGCCTGTTCTGCTCTCAAGAGGTTGCATTTGTAAAAACTCTCTTGGGCTGTACTAATTTCAGTATTGAGCTGTTGGCTTTAAAGGCCTTGCAGGTCTCAGTAGCAGGTAACCCTTGAAAAAAGGAAGGATAGTGTATTTGAAGGATCATACTTTACCTGCTGGTTTTTGTGCAGTGTATTCTTCCTGAATGGGATTTACTAAATAAAAATTTTTAGTGTTATGTTACAGAAAAAAAAAAAAAATCTCTACAACAAAAATGTCCTGTTTATTTTGCTTGCTGTGTTAGTCACCAGTGTATAAAGTGACAGAAAACAGTCTCTACCCTATTCTCAGATTTTTTTATTTCAAGGAGTTTGTGACAGGCCTGTATTTCTGTTGAGTTGGCTTTTTTTTTTTTTTTGATGCTTACACAGGAGCATCAATTGCTTGAGGTCCAGCTGGTTACTTTAGTTGGTGTCTAGAATAGTTTAAGTTGAAGAAACTCCTGGATGTCTTCTGGCCCAACCATTCCATTCAAAGCAGATCCAACCTTGATGTTAGGTCAGGTTGTTCAGGGAAGTTCTACAACCTATCTTAGCAAGACCACTGTGGGTACAGGCTTTTTCCCACTCCTGATGTGGCCCTATTCATCCTGAGTAGTCATGCAACCAGTTCCAGACGGTCATGTCCAGTTCTGTGGTAAAGGAGTAGTACTGGCTGGCTTCACATCAGTCCATTTGGAAATATTTTTAATAATCTGTGTTTTATGTGATTTGTTTCTGTCCATATGAGTTGATGTAAGTTGTTCTGTTTATACACTGGTGGGAGAGGGTTGGCTGTGTATGTGGCACCTTTCAGTTTGAGGCTTGGCAAGAACAGCAGCCAGTCAATTGCACTGACTTGGTCCTTAGTATTTTCTTTGCTGCTGCTACCGTGATTGCTATTACTTCTTTAAAAAAAAAAAAAAAAAAACCAAACAAACTGGCTTTCTGTTGTTGTTCTCCCTGAACCCTTGTCCTTCTAATTTTTTTCTTACTAGCCTCAAAGCAGTCTTTAATAAAATTTACCATGTATTACATTGGTGCAAGTTTTGAAAACTTCAGTTTTAAAGTTTTAAAACATTGCCACTTTTTAGGTGTCTGGCTTGCCATTTGGTATGACAAATCTGTCTAACGCTGAGTTCTAGCTGAAATTTTAAACTAAAATGGATTAGCATTAAGGAAAATTGTTTCTATCTTAAACTAATCCACAGCAGGTTTTCTAAGATGCTGCTGTTCCTGTCTGGCTTTACTTGGGTGCTTGAGATCGAGCAGATCAGACTAGATTTTTGAGTGCTTTCTGTTCTTCATGGCAAGTAGCAGATATGCCCAATTTGTAAGCCCTTGAAAAACTTAATTATTAATAGAAAAAGCTGTAAACTCTCTCTCTCAAAATTCCATCTGCCTCTGACCTCTCCTGTCACACTCTCTGGTCTGCATCTGGACAGTGTGCTGTGTATGGAGATTTTCCCTCAAAAGATGTTTGTTACTAACACAGAGATTGATGTGGCATTGGGTACCAGACATTACTGAAGAAATCAGTGTCTCCTAAAGAAGTGAAGAACTATGCAGTCTGACTGTATTGGGAAAGGTAAATTAAGTCAAGGCCCAGGGGGAGGCAGAGCAAGAGCTCTTTTTCCAAAAAGAATAGGCAGGTCTAAGTTTGAGACACCTGAGAAGACTGCAGGGAAGAGTTGTGGGCAGGTGTTGAAAGTAGTTACAAAAATGGATGGGTAGCTGAGGGGAGGCTAAGGAGGAAGCCTGACCATCTCAGAGCATTTACCGAAAGGTGTTTTGACACTTTTCAAGTGTCTTGCTTGATGCTCAGTTTAATTAAAAAACAGTAGCAGGAAGAAAATGGAGTTATTTAAGTTGGAGTTAAGTAGGGCAGTATATGGTTTTTTTAATCTCAGAATAAAGTATGCTACAGATTTATTTTAATTATTCCAAATCAAAGTGTTATAAAAACAGAAGTTACAGCTGAAGTGTACACGTCTTGATATATGAACCTGCCTAGTGAGGTCCACCAAGCAAATACATTTATGCACAGTAGTGGTCATCTGAGGAGGAATGAATGGGAAAGGGGAAAATCTGATGTAATGTACATCAGTTTAATTAAGGCCTACAAGCGTGAAAGTGCTTGAATTATAATCATTTGCTTATTGCAGTAAAAGCAGTGTTAAAGTTGTTCAGGTGACCTTGCCATACCTGAAATGCAGGCGCTATGGCTTTGAAGTCTTTAACATCTGGCTATGAGGAAGAGTATATATTCCATCATTCCTTCTTTTCTACTGCTTGTCTTTTGACATCCTATGAAAATCCATCTAGATTTTATAATCTTGCAAGCCTTTAAGAAAATTTCTTAGTATGGAGCAGTAGCTAGGCATGATTTTAAAAAAAAAACAAAACCAACCACCAAAAACACCTGCCCACACCCCCAAAAAAGTTAGTCTGGTAGCAAGAATCTAGTGTAGGTGAGTAAAGAGACTAGAACTGGCATATGAGACTGGACCTGCACCTGGGTAGATGTAGAGGAAACGAAAAGCAAAAAAGCTGAATTGAGTGGAATTGCCAGAATTAGGATATTCAAACAGGGTATCTGATGGATAAGCACTTGGCTGGGCAGGTAGGCTTTAAATAGCATGAGGAGGCAGGCCTGGATGAAGATCGCCTGTGAAAATTTAGACAAGAAAAGCAAGCAATTGTATTTGAGTGTGATTGGTTTAATAAAAAAAGAAAAGTATGAGAAAATTCCTAAGTCTTTACCTGCCTCTGCTATTGACAAATACTGGGCAAAATGTGGAACTTGCAGAGAAGGTGGAAATTCACTGTTATTATGGGTTTACTCTGTTCTTTTCAAGCAGCAAAGTCTGTGTATTCCTTTAAACACTATTTTGAATAAGAATGGGCAGGAAGATGGAATTTTATTTTTTTTTTTAAATTTAAAAATACAGGAGGGATCCTGACACTGCTAAGTTGGACATTTGCAAGTTGAAAAAATCCTAGAATGAATACTGCTTACTTAAGTTTAATCCAGGTCATTTATGTATGATGTTAACCCATTCTGTCTCTTTTTCAGTACATTGCAGCCTGTAGGTTGGATAGCAGTCATTAGATGAGCAGCTAGGCTGTATTTGTTTCTCTCCATTGCTTAGTGAATGCCCTTTACCTTACTGAGAGCACTCTGAAACTTTGCCTAGAATTATTTATTTTTCTCATGGAGTTTTCTGTGGCACACTTCACTGTAGGATCAAGTGGCTCTTAAAGAGCATCTTTACAAGAGCTGTGTAAAGCCAGGGGACAAATTATTATTTTTATTTCTCAGAGAAATGAGGCATAGGGGAATGAACATCAAACGTGTCAGTAAGCTTAGGTGCCAAATTTATGAAGCAAAGGGCCTGATTTTTCAGAGCGTGTAGTTTTGTGTAACTGCCTGAAGCACAGCTTTTGTGTTACAGTTGGGTCCACTCAAACTTAGGAGTGTAGACCTTCAAATTTCACTGAAAATAGACTGATTCCTCAAGCGATCGTTACTTGTGAGTCCTTTCAATAAACTGGAAGTGACTTATCCAGTAGCATGGAGAATCTGTGTAGCAGAGGCAGTAGAGCGTTTCAGGTCCCTGGGGCCGGATTCAGTTGCCTTTAGCACTTTGTTTTCATTTCTTTCATTTTGCTACATACTCTCCAGTGTTCACAGTACGTAGGGACGCAGCAGTTCACTTTGCAAGCCTGTTTTATCCTAATGGCAATCCAATCCTTAAATGAGAATTAAAATATAGATGTGGTCCTTTAACTGTAAATTGACACATGATTTGTATGTACAGGTAGCTGAAATGAGGATTATACTGGCTTCTGATTGCATGCTTCTTGCAGCTTAATGTATTTTTCATATACTCTCTATGTGAATATCCATTGCTAAAGGGTGCCATTGCATTTTGTAGGAACCATATGCATACATCTGATGACAGAATTTGGCCTGTATAGAGATGTAACTTGTTTTTATTAATGGTATCATGAAAATTAAGCTCTTAACCATTCAGTCAGTTCACTGTGGCATAATAAATGTTTCAGCACAGAACTCATGCTCCAGTAATACATAACAAATTTATTGTGAAGTCAATTAGTAACGTATATGAGACTATTTTCAGCAGTTTTTTTCTTAAGCAAAATTATTTCTCTATATTTGTAACATATTTCTGAAATAATTGGTTTTAATGTGAAGCCTTAATAGAAGCGTATACTGTAACAATAAGTTCCTTACAAATATAAAGAAAATAAGTTAAAAATTATTAATTTATTAAGTGTATAATATTATTCATAGGCAGATGTTTTAATACAGTAGGTATTCTGTTAGAAACCACGCGATCTGATAATTTTAAGAGAATTTTTCTTTTTAAGCAATTGCTTCCTCTCTGATTTTGGATTTTAATCATGACTTCACTTAAGCTTTTGTGTCTTAGTGATGCTGCCAGTGGGAGAACTTGAGCACTAGTTTACTTAATTATCTGCTGTACAACAGCTGCTAATATTAAAAAAAAAAAAAAAAAAAATTACAAAAAATGCCATCTCATCTTTAGGTGCGCTATGGACAAAAAAAGCAAAGGCAGATAAGATGACTGTAGCTACCCTGTCTGCTCGGCACTGTCTTCCTGCTCCTCTCTCTCACTTTCAGTATTCAGTGTAATGAAGAGCAGGAGAACAATATTCTGTAATTAAGGATTCCATTAGGTTGAAGAAAAGAGCAAATGGAGTTGTTTGTTCTCCTAGCTGAAAAAATTTGTCTGGGGTGGGGGTTAGTGGTAGTAGTGTAGAAAGAGAGAGAGGTGGGTGGAGAGACTAAGTCAGGGCTGTTTGTTGAATATACTGTTAAGGACTGTTACCATCCTAATTAATCAAGTTAGAAATTACAGCTGTAGTCGGTTTCCCCCCAATTCTTGTTATCAATTTTCTTCTCTTTTGAGACAAAGCAAATATAAATTTTGTGTTCATTTGTCATTCGTTCTTTGACTTCAGCATCTCTGAAAATAACAATGTAGCACAAAAGACCAGTATTTACCTAGTTGTAATGTGGGTTGCCATGGTGTTTTGCAAATTATTGCAATTATGTTCACCATGCGAGTCGCCCTTGGTAACTGGCGAAAAAACTGATAATCCTGTTTTGAACAAAAGGTCAAATTGCTGAATAGAAAGTCTTGATTAACTAAAAGATGTACAAAGTGGAATTATTTCCTACCATTCAGAAATAGTTCTTGATCGGGTTTGGGGGAGGGGGTGAGTAAGTACATCTGATTACTGAAGTACAAAGCATTGAAAGGATGTTGTCTTGAGCCTTTCATGTAGTCTTAATGGTGGCTTTTTTGTCAAATTTACCCATTTGCAGCATTGAAAGAGGCAGCTGCATTTAAGCTTGAGAGATGGTGCTTTTTCAAGAGTTCAGTGCATGGAAAGTTCTCAGCAGTATCTGCAGTTTACTATTAGACCTTCGGCTATTAAAACTGATGTGCTGCATTTGAGCCCATAGCTCTTGGTGCTTGTAAAACCCTCTGACTGATGATCTAATAAAGTGCTCTTACCGGACAATCTCTGATCAGATACTTTAGAAAAAAATTTAAAAAAAAAAAAAATAAAAAAAAAAAATAAAAAAAAAAAACTTAGTTTGACAAGTTTGATACGAGAATAGTCTGTCAAGGTAACTGTAGCAATAATCAAGGCAGTAATAAGGGGCGCAGTCTGAAGGTANCCACAAAAAAACCACAGCTCTGAAAAGGATGGGGGTAGATACACATGGCTATACTGAAAAAGTTTGCTTTTGTAATCTGCAGTGGAAACATTAGTAAACATGACTTTATTTTCAGTTTAAGTACTTTAAAGGGCCAATGTATTGCTCCAGGAATCATTTTTATTTACATTTACAAAAGTATAAATTAGTCTGAAGATTTTAAAATTCTTCATAAGCACCAGTCCTCAACAATTACATACAGATATATAGAGGGAATGGTCCTCTTCCTGTCGTCGTATTCAAAATACTGCGATGGATTTCCTGTGCTTTAACGCTGTGAATTTCCTTTCCTCTTTCCTATTTTTTCCTTAGGGGGGCGAGGGAAGAGGTTTAAGGTTCTTCTTTTTTAATTATTCTACTTTTTGTTTTTAAATAACTACCTGGAAATTAATTCTTAAAACTTTGGAGAGCCTGTGTTGAGAGCAGCATGAAAGCAAAGTAAACCTGAACAAGTTTGTGAGTTTACATTCTGCATCACCTAGCAACCCCCTGGCTCAGCCAGTTCTCTTGTCTGCCCCCAGTCCTGTTTACAGACCATTCAGACTGCTCTTCGAAACCATGAAAGATATTCAGTTTCATTAGTGCCATTCTCAAGGAGAAAATAATTAAACTTAAATGAACAAACACTGGTTAGTGATGCTTTAAACTTTTCTAGTTTAAGGTGACCAGACCGTTGAGACCGCTTTCTCTGCCGTTACCTTTCACTCCATTGAGCTCCCCTAAACTTACATATCTATGTATGTATGTGCGTTATCATTTTTAAAGTTTTCAGAACTGCATTAACTCCTTCAGATGTTCATAACCATATTGCAAAGTGTTTCACATAAAGAATCTGTCTCTTTACANGAGATGTTTATAACCATATTGCAAAGATAAATCTTTCACATAAACAATCCTTTTGTCTATTTACCGACTTGAAATGTATACTTGAGTTGACAAACCTTAACTGTTATCGCCACGTACATGAGTAAAATCTCTGTGTATTCTGTATTACATCTAACTTCATATTGAACTTCCTGCAAGACAAGTCATGATAGAGGAAAAAATTTAAGGACTACAAATGTTTGAGGGGAGGCGGAAGAGGACAGAATTGCAGAAGAAGGAGGAGGGAGTAGACTGTTTTTAGTTTCTAACTGAAGTAGAAGCACAGATTTTAAGAAATCTTGAGTTCTTGCTGGTTGTATGTTGCTATATTCTTTAACAAGCAGTACATGGATGGGCTGTTATGAGCTCTTTGTGCTTTGTTGGCAGTTGACAGACAAAGCAAAAATTTTTCTGAAGCAAGGTACTGTACTTAGTTGTGACCTGTTATAGCCTGAGAATCTGGCTTGCTTTGAGTTGTATGAATAGGGAGAATACTTTGCAGAATGGACTTGAATATCCTTCTAGAGGTTTTAGCTCTCCATACAGAAATATATAACACATCTTTCACTGATCCTTTTCTCAATGTAGTTTCCATATGTAATCATTTTAAGTATGCCTTCTCCCAATTGCTTGTTTGAAATCCAGTTTAGCTGTTTTCAGATTGTCTTAAAGAAAATGAAATTGTTGGCAATTGCCGTTTCTCTTTATGAGCGGTATGTTAGGTTATGAACACTTGTGCTCTGCTGTGTAATGTTTTGGGGCGCGTATTTAGGTGCCCAGAACTTTATTTTAATGAAGATAAGACAACCAAGGTATTTGCTTTGATGTGAAGTAAAGCAGACCATACTTGCTAATTTAGTTTATAATGTACAATTGTTAAGGTTGGAATTTGTCCACCTGTGGTGCTATTACATCTGTTTAAATGAGGGCCACTGTTTGCATCAAACCTATCATGAGGGTTTGGAGTGTTCTATTATCCTTTCAGCAGGCTGATGACAGAGCCTGGTCTTTGCACAAATGAGATCAATAAGTTTCAAATAACTTGTATGAAATGACATGTGACTGTACATTTAAAGATGTCTTACTTTTTTAAAAAAATCAATTTTTAATAACATGTAAAACTCTTACATTGACCTACAAGATATCTTTCACTTCTGTCTTGTTTGATAATTTTGTTTAAAGCATTTTTACATTAGCTTGAGCATTTGGGTTCTTTTTTGGGGGCGTAGGGTGCGTTTCTTGCTTCTTCCATTATGGCCTCGGTTGATTTTTGTTCCGTTGGCCCCCCCCCCCGAGACTTTTAACAGTCAAACTGATATGACAGATACTTCTGAGAGTAATATTTTCTACAAATTAATGAAGTTTTCTTTCAGTCTTGGGTGGTTTCTTTCAAATTGTTTTTTTCAGTTCTGGATTAGAAAGCAATTCAAATTCTATTATTTTTGAGTATCTAAATCACAAAATATCATTCTTCAAAATCTACAAACTTTCATTTTCAGTAGCCTAGAAATAGATATATGATGTTTTGTGGCTGACTTCGCATCACAAGAGCAATGCATTACTGATAGGACCTTGAGGCATGCAAGTATTGAAAGAACTTCTAAAAGGTATGGTTATGGGACAGATTGTAGGCTAAATTTTCTCAAGTTTATATCCATTTTCAATAATATCCAAAGGGAACTAGGTTTGGGTCTTTTCTTTGGGGGTTTTAGATCAGAGCAGTTGGGTGCGAAAGGTGAGCTTCACTTTTCATAATGGCCACCTGGAACCCACATCAATGCTTCTGTCCTTCTAGGATCATCAGCTTTTTCAGGATAGAAAGACACTTTGTGTTCTTCTGAGAAACTCAGGTGGTATTTATTTCCTCTCTCACACATTCTTTAAGGTAGCAAGTTAGTGTAGCTACATTGCCTGCAATTGCAGTTTGTCTAGTTGCTTTGGTCCTTCAAAGGTGTGATTCCCATTGACTCCGCTTGCCTTTGAGTCAGTTTGGGTTGGCAGCTTTCCAGTGGGGAGCTGAGACAACAGATATGAGTGCCTGTGAGAACAGGAGGTTTCAGTAGATACTGTTTTGGAGAGGGTATCCTTCTCTTTTACCAGTAGTACTGTCTCATTGGGTGGTAAAGTGATCATTTGCCTTCCACTAGGAAGTTGTTGGCTAAGACGCTTCAGTTTGATAACATCCTTTAATGTGGTTCCTGTGATAATAATACTGGATCTATAACCAACCATCTCTGGGATCTGTATTGCTTTCAAGTAGTACGCTTTCAAAAGCAATTCATATCTCCTTGTTACTATTCTTTCGTTTAAGAGACAGTTTTGTATTTTTCCTGAAATGTCACGTCTATCCATTAATCAGCCTGGATAATATTGAATTCAAGAGGAGCAGAATGAACAATCCAGGAAAGGAATTTCCTTTCTTTATAAGAGATTTTTTCTGCTCCATACCACAGCTGAATTCAGATCAGTTATATAGGCCAAAACTCAAGAAGCTCTGAAAATGAGGAAGTGCTTAGAAAAGAAATTGAAATCGTATCTTCAACTTCCATTGAAGTGAGGCAGCATGAAATGGAGTGTGAAATGCCGTGGTCCCTGTTTACTTTTTCCCTAAATTGGATGATCAGGTAGCATCAGACTCTAAAAATACTCATACTGGGAAATGTAACCTATTTTTTCTGGATGAGGAACTAGCTACAATATTTATTGTATAGAAAAAGAAAAATAAATATGAAGTCAGTGGCCACAAGTGAGTTGATAAAATAGTTCCTTATCTCTACTTGTGATCCAAATAGTCATATACCACACTGGATCTATGATCAGGTCTGTCAATGCGCTATAGTTAGCTTTATGTGTAAATTTCAGGAACAAATTTTAGTCGTTTTACTATAATAATTACTAAAACTATTTGCATTGCTTTTTGGAATTTAAAGCCAAATGTACACAACACCTAACAAAATACCAGAGAACATGGAATAAGCATTCCCTGGGTAAGGGCTTTAAGCTGTAGGATAAATTTATAAAGGAATTTATGTAAACCTAAGGTGCTTCACCATTCTAAGCATATGCTGCAATATCTTTCCTTTCGGGTAGAAAAAGTTTGGCAGCATGTTTAACATGGTACCCATCCCACTTAAAATAGAAAGACAAAAGCTCTAGTCAGCCAGCATCAATAATAGGTTCTTGACCCAGCTCTTTTTAGAAAACAATTTATTTGAAGAGTCTGTCAAAATACCAAAGGAAATTATTACTGGGAGATGATTAAATGTTACAGTTAGGACAGCGTTATAAAGCCTTAAAACAAAACATCCTTAAAGATGATCTTTGTTTTATGTACTCAAATTTGAGTATAAATATGTCAGATAACTTAGTTTTAAGAGATTTTTGATGTAAAAATTTCAGTTATGCCTAACAGTTCAAGAGAACTTGCACACACTCTTCATTTTGAAATTCTTTAACATTCTGAAATTCTAGGTTGAAATTTGGACATATCTTTTCTCTAGTAAGGGATCTCTTGAACCTAACATTAGGGCTTCTGACTTAGTACAATTTGATCTCTTTGTAGTAACACATTAAAGAAGTGGAGAGAGCTTTTTCCAGTAATTTCTTGTTAAAATTCTGACAAAGTCGAAAAGAAGCTTTGAATGACTAGTATATCAGTAACAGTGGCTATCCATACACTACTTTGAGATCTAAATATGCCTGAACCTACTTTTGAAGAGGCTTTGCAGATCCCCTAGATTTCCTTCAAAGATAAAATGAGATCCTTCTCATCTTCTCACAGATACGTTTTTCATTAGTGCTTGGTATCTGGTTTGCTTGTGGAACATCAAGCCTTGCAGGATACTGAAAAAGTTATGTCACTGATTGCTTCTAACTCCATTACTCTGGTTTTTAGGGTTGGTTTGCATGATTCTTGTCAACAGTGTGGCTGCTTATTCCTTATCAAGGAGATCATCATTGATAGGAAACATGTCAGGCATCTAGGTAGCTGGCTACCTTCTATTCCCAGAGCTAACTTCTGGTAGTAGCCTTGTATAGAGCTAAAAAAAGTCTGTTTCCTCAGAGAAGTTGGTGGTTGCATGATTTTATAGAGGCTTCATTTCTGATGGTGGTTGTTTTGCTAGGGAATGAGGAAGGAAGGAAACCTGATGGCTCATTTTCCATATATGATGCTCTTTTGTGACAGGATATTCTTTGTGGTTTCCTTTAAATTTCTTTCTCATGAGGTTATCTCCAAATTTCACCTTGATGAAGAATTTACTTGTCTTTTCTTTCCCCTGCCCAAACAGGATGGGTGATCAAGAGCTAGGTTTTTAGACATCATGAGGTGTTCCTTTCATATATTGATCCAGTCTTTTATAAGTTCAGATAATTCAGTTTCCAGGTTGTTTGTATTAGTAGCTACAAGTTCCAAAGGAATGGCCATCTCTGCTGAGGCTGTCTAGGAGACTCATGGACTTGACCAAGTCAGGTATCTTAAGGTATCACCTGTGTGGAGCCCTCCTGATCAAAGTGTTCTCCACTGAGTCTACTTTGCTAGTCTCACTGGCAAATTACTTCATAAGATTGATGAAGCAACTATCCGATGTATATTTGTACTTGCTCTGGAAGGACAATTAGGATGAAGCAGCTAGAGAAAGTATATGAAGCAGGCAGGCACCAAGATACCACAGAGTTACTATTCCTGCAGATGAAAATAGTGTGTTTCTGATTATGCCACTCCTAACCTCATCAAGTCCTCCATCTTGAGAAACCCGTTAAAAAAATTGAATGAATCTATGCCTTTCGTGTGTCTAGCAGCAGTAGAATTGGTGTCTTTATAAGTCTTCTGAGGTTTTTACCAGTTACATTTCACCATGAAAAACTGGGATGTTGCCCGAGGAACCTGAGTTATGCTGGACTTGACATTGCTAAGTGGGTAGTTTCCTGTGTGAAATCTTATTTCACTATTTATGATAGCATCACTGACCTGAGTGGATTTCTTCTTGGGATTATAGCAGTGACAGGTAGGTGTCACTCAAGCCTGTGTCGTCTGCTGAAGTTCCATTGCATGACGCTAGTTCTCACACTGTCACTCAGACTTTCACTGCTGTTGAGATCTCACCAAGATGATGCAAATGCATTGGATCAAGTCAGTGTTATTACTAGAGTATTTCTTTGTCCTGAGCAGGCAAAAAAACAGATCAGAAGTTGAAAGTACTTAAAAGTAATTTGGTTTCTGGTACACAGCAGAAAAGCTTTCCTGACTTTACAGCAATAGCTCATCTTTAAGTTGATACTGATACCACCTTTGGTGTTTCAGGTGTAAAATTGTGATATAATTCTCAAAAGATATAGCGACTACTAATAATCAAAACACTTGCCAAAGAATGTGCAGAGGTTTTGGGTCAAGTTCTAATTCCTGAGATGCTGTAAACTACTAAGGAATGTTTGCCTGTCTGTTCCCCCAAGCATTCAGATATTTACAGAAGACACAGACAGATGGAACAGGGAGAGCACACTTGCAGCGTAGAACAAGTTATTGCAAGTGGAACTGATAACTTTCAGGTCACTGAGTGAAGTCTACTGTTGCCCTGAGAAACGTCATATAAAAAATTTAATAAAATCATCTGTCTTTTAACATTGCATGAGGGTATCAATAGATTTGATAGTTTACAGAGTAATGCAATATTGGTGGAACCTCATCCTTCCAGGGCGTTTAAAGCCACTTAGACTAGATCTGCCCTGTTAGGCAGTGCTATCCATAATAACGGACATTGTCAGGAAAATGGGGTTTGAGGCTTCTGGCCTTGGAATTAGTGGAAATAATATGCTTTTGTAAGAGTAGTCTGAAAGGAGAGGTCTCTCTGCCTGGCTCAGAAAATTTTTGTTGTGTTGTGTCTCATGTTCAGCCTGCCAAAAGCTGGTTTGCTGATCAGTGACATGAACAGCAAGCTTATGCTGGTTGACTAGGAAAGCATGTCCAGTTTGTGTTCCTCCACTTCCCTTCTCATGGGCTTGATGATTTAAGGTGATAATTTCAGCTCTGCAGTGAGGAAGCCATGGCTTTTGGATCCAGTGTGCTTGAGGTTAGGTATCCTGGCCACCTGGAAACTGGACATCATGCACCAAGATCCCATTTTCAAAAATCCATATTAAGATTGTCTTCAATGGAGAGCAAGATTGTAGAGAAGCAAGCACTAATTAAATTTTAAATTCAACTCCAAAGTGACCGATAGTGACCTCTGAATAATTTTCAGTGCTTGCAGCTTTCTTCTTTTTACTACTGTATTTTTTTCATTCCATGTGGACTTTTAAAGCATAGTAGTCCCTCAGCATCCAGACTGTCTAAAGACAGAAACAGATGAAAAAACCTGAAGTGTCATAGAGAAGCACATCTAGTCCTCTGCTGTAGCAGGCAACCAAGCTACATTGTAAAATGTAATTCGTAAAAACTATTAAGATAAAGCTCAATAAATGTATGTTGTTGACTCCTGCAACTTCTGTTTGAAAGGCTGTTCCAAAACCACTTGCCTCTGTATTTTGGGGTAATATTTATAATGCTTGTTGATCACTAGAATGTGAGAGGCTAATTCTCAAGAACAGACTTACAAAGAAAGAAAATTACTTTTGACTTGCAAATTTCTCCCCATTAGCTACAGTTTGTGGACATAGTACTCTTCAGGGATTTCCTTTTATATTGTGCATTTACTTCATGGGGTTTTTTGCGTACATTTTTTATATTTTCAAAATGAAGTAAGCATTTGTAGACAGAATGTTTGGAAGGGCTGTTTGCCTTTTTTTTTTTCCTATCAACTTGTATTTCATTTCCCACAGTGCTGCAGCTACCAAGTAGAACAGAACTGAAGGTTTCCTATTATGTTTTTGTTTGATCTATTGCAAATTAATTTACAGACTTGGTGATAGCTGCTGGGAAATGAAGGATTGGTTTTGTTTGGTCAGTGAAGACGACAGGCATGGATCAAATAAGGGTTAACAATAATGCACTTGAACAAATTGAATCAGAATATAATGCATGTATTGAATTTGATTGCAACATGCATGTCCATGGAAAAGTTTTTTGTTTAAAACAAATCAAGGCTATGGCTTAATTATCAAAGCAAAACAAGAGACATAAAGAGCTACATGTCTCTGATACTGCTTTTTTCAAAAATAGCTCCCTTCACACAGTTATCTACATGTTTAATTTCCATGCATAATAGCAACAGTTTTTGTTGTCATTTGTTGATAGATTAACAGATAGTAAGTACAACAAACACAAATAAGGCCTGAATAGAGAGGTGACAAAGAAGAAAAGACCTCTTTGATGTTAATTATAACTGGTAGGAAGTCTATACAAATGGCATTAACTGTTTCCTATATGAATTGAAGGGACATTTAGTTAGTATCTACATAACACGTTGCTTTTTTATTGTAGGCAACAACTTAGATCTCCATTTTTTAAAATATAGTATGTTGCGGTACGTACTGTTCAGTGGAAGTTGTGTTTTGATCGTTATTTCTTAGTAGTTGAAAACAAATATAATAGTAAGCTGTTGAATTTGAATGGTTATTTTTATCCTAAGATATTGGTTTTAGTTTAAGCAGTTTTTCAGTTGTTTTTCATCTGTATTTTGTGACCAGCAAAGTTCCCAGTGCTTTCTTCAACAATGACTGCATTAGACCGAAGCAATTGCATAACGAAACACACTTCAGATGTCATTATTCAGTGGTAATTTGGGTGGACCATCTATGCATTCCCTTATAAGACAGTAGAAGCAGTACCTTGCAAGTGGTGTAGTCCTTTGTTTCTTAATTGTTAGCTAAAAATCCCAACAGGTGGCAGAAAACACAGTTACTTTTATCATGCATTATTTTCATGGTTGTCTATTTTTGAGTATTCTGCTCAGCTGAAGTCGGGATGCTGCTCCCATTCCAGGCTTTGTTTTTTCAGTTGCGCTTGCATTACCTAACTAAATGCCTTACTATCTGGCAGTTTCCATGCTTTATTTTTCTAGTATAATAAATTGATTTAAAGTTCAAATGTAGATGTTTAGTATGTTTTGAGTCATAAGTGTTCTCCTTGTGCACACAGAATCTTTTCATAGTTACAGCTGAAACAATTATAGTCTGAAATGAGAGGGTTTTGGAATGGATGAGGGCACCCTCCGCACCTCCCCCTGCCTGGCTGTATATTTGAAGGCCCTCTTTGTGTCAGACTGCTACCAGGTCTTTCATAGGAAGGTAGAGATGCCACATAATAAGCAGATATGGCATAAAGAACTTGCCACACAGAGCATAGTGTTTGTCTCTAAGAATTAACTTAATGGAAGATTTGCGTCAATTCATTACCTTTTCCAGAGATGTTTTTATGTTTTCCCTCACAGTGGCTCTAATGATATTCTCAATACTCACATAAGTGAGTGCCTGAAGATCTCAAAGCTATCCTTGAGTAGCTTTTTTTGGTAGAACACTATTCCATATCTATTAAAACTGAGTTATTTAAAAAATGTGAGGCAGCAGATTAACACCTTCCTCTTTTAGAAATAGATCTTAAGTTCATTTGCAAAACCAAAACTAAGGACTAGCTTTTTCACTTGAGGTTCATTTGTGTCTCCTGACTCCAGAAGACACAGGTTAGGTGTCTATGCTAGGTCAGGCCCTAAATTAGGACTTTTCATGGTGAAGCATCTGTTGATGAAGTAGCATCTATCTTTCTAATGTCACTTGTGAAATATTTGTCATAAATAATTTGTATGTGACAAGGAGAGTGGCACTAGGACTGCTGGGGCAACAGTTGTGCAAGAGATGAAAATTAAATCCATGGAAGATTTCTGAATTCTTTGAATTTTCTCACCATGAAGTATTAAATATGTAATTATTTCCATTTTTAATCTACATAACAATAAAACTCAAATGTAGTCATCAGATGTACTGATTATACTGTTTCCGAAATGCTTGCTCTGACATTAGGGTGTACCCTTATTTTATTAAGAGAGTCTAGAGCAGCGTTTGCCTCCTCCCAGAATCGCTTAGGTGAATTGCTTTTTGGAGATGCTTTGTTCTTCCTCCATTTACTATAAACAGATCATAGGGTGACTAGGTTAGACTGGTTATCAGGCTTTTAGATATCCAAAGTTGGGTGGAATATACCCTAACTGCATATCTTCATGGATTCTTTCCATTTCTGCATTTCAGACTTGAGCACACATTTTAGGTAGTGCTATACACCTTGCCGTTGGCGTGAAGTTCCCCACAAAGTTTTTCTGGTCTGCCCACATGGACAGAAAAGCTCCTCTCTGCAAGAGCAACAGGAAGTGTTTTGAGGGCCTTGGCACCGAATGGGATAATACTGAGGATGTGACACGGCTGGAGAAATGGTGAAAGAAGAGAGGTCTCTAGAATAAATGAAGCTATTTGGAAAGGATTTGAGGTTTTGTCTTAAAAAGCAAACAAACAAAACTGAATCAGACTTCCAGCACTTTTGAAGACATTGTAGAAGAATAAATTTTTAAGTTGAAGAAAGGAATAAAGCTGACAAGCATGAAAGAACACAGTGTTGAGGTTATCAGACCCTTTAGAGAACAAGCTGCAGAAACAAACAAAGCTCTGCATGCTCCAGTAAATGATAGGAAACACATTGACAAAAAATTAAAAAAATAAAAAATCAGAACAAAACTTTTAAGAGTAGACATAGTCAAATCCCATTTTAACAAGGGTTTGGAAAATGGAAAACTGAAGTTTATGTATTCCTCCACACAAGTTCCAAAGCATTTGAAATAAAGTAACTCAAGTATTTAACTTTAAACTAAGCCACTGACATAGTCGTATTGAATCAGGATGCTGGATTACCGAGGTACAAAATACAGATGCAGTTTTGGCCATGCCAATGAGGAAAGAAAACATAAGTCATCTCTTATGAACAAATTTGCTTTGCTAGCAAATCAGAATCTCCAGGAAATGAAAGCCAGAAAAGGTATATAGTCACAGGCTTTTGTTATTGACTTGTAACCAAGATGGTGATAGTGACAATAGTGCTCTGAATGGAGCTGTGGAAACTGGAAGGGTAGGAAACATGATAATAATTGGAAACTTGAGTTGCCACTGTGGAAATTAGGTAGAAGTCATTGCCAGAGCATAATGTTGGGACAGGTTGTTAAAGAGCCAGTGAGAAGGGAAGCAAGCAACTTTTTGAGTTGTCCTCTGGTTCATAATTTTTCTGTCAAAGTACCAGGAAACCTGGTATGGTTAAATTAAACTTCTTTGCAGGAGCAACAAAAACAAATTTTGGAAACAGAATCAAAAATAAACAGTCACTATTCCCAGCAGAGACATCAACAGCTGATAATCTGAAATGCAGAGTTTGACAGTGCTGAGCTTCTAAGCGGTGGTAAAAGTAGGAACTGTTTGAGAAGAGCTGCAGAAAGACCTTGTTGATACCAAGTTGACTTGTCAGTTAACAATGGAAGATTAAATCCTCCACCAAGTAATGTTAAGTGATGCAGGTGCTAGAAACCTAATCTTAATTTTGCATACAATGTGTGTATTAACTCAGTAGTGAAGAATAAAATTATAATTCTTGGATAATAATAAATATTTTTCTTGAAATGACTGCTCAGTGCTCAAATGATCAGTAGTGCTCCAGGCAAACAGAACTTGAGGAAAGAAAGGAGCAGAGTACGAGATGATAATACCATCTTGTTTCTGTATAAATTCATGTTTGTCTAGCATCCTGAATACAGTGTTCAATATTGGTTTCATCTACTTCCCCATTTGTCCCATTTTCCCCCTCCCCCTCATTTCAAAAAGGACCTGGAAGAGATTCAGAGAAGGGCAACAAAGATGTGGTGTGGTTTTCATGCAACGAACAAAGTAAATTAGGACTGTGGTTTGGAAAAAATTTTGATTGCAGATGATGTGATGGAGGTCTATAAAATCATGGGTGTCATGGAAAAGGTGAATGCAGAATGATCATTCCTAGTCTCTCCTGATACAAGAACTAGAAGGCATCAAAAATCTTTTTGTGTGTGTGTATGTTTTCAAGAAAAAGAAGATACTTTTTCATGTAGCGTGTAGTTGTTCTGCAGGATGTTGTAGATGCTAGAAGTTTACATTGGTTCTAAAAGCACTTGAAGTTCATTGAGCTGGGGGTAGTATTGCATCCATCACCACTAAATATAGAGACAGTGATTCAGGAGGTCCTTGAGCCATTTCCAAAAGCTGGGAAAATCTTCTGGAAAACTTTTACTGAGTGCTTTCTCTTATGCTATTCCTTAGGTATCTGCTATTGGTGGGTTTTAGAGATGAGATGTGGCGTTGGTTTAATCTACGGTTGGACCTGGTACAAAAGTACATCTTTACCAATCCCAGAAGCATTCTTTCTTTTGTACTCGTAAGAGAAGCCTTTTGCGTTTTCTCACTGAGCTGACATAGAGCAAGCTGGCTCAGATTTTATTTCATTTTAACTCAGCAAATTGTTAGTTTTTCCTAAATGAGTCAGTTTACATTGAAATCTCAATAGCTTTCTGTTAAAAATTATTTTAAAAGAAAAAGAGAAAAGAAAAGAAAGCTTCTGACTGTCATCAGAAAACCTAAAAGTTAAAACTGTTTTTCCCCTCTACAGCGCAAGCAAGGAAATGGCAGTTTAAAATTTAATTTGTTACAGGTCTCTTGGGTGTCTTGCTGTCTGGTCTACAAAGTTGTATAAAATAATTCTGTTATATGTTAATGTTGTCTGAACTGGAGAAGAACAGAGGTTTCAGTATACTCAAGAATAGACGACTGCAGTGTGCAGAATGTGGTATTTTGAAGCAAGACAATTTGGACTTTGTTCTCCACCGTTGATTGTGTTACCTTAAACAACCACCTTCACCTCTCTATACATATTATAGTATCAGCTTCACAGAGGAGTTTAAGTTGGGATTTTTTTTTCTTCCTTGAGTATGATTCATTGTTTAGATGAGGTGAAAAGAAGCTATGACTTGAATTTATGGTAAAAATATATTTTCTTCTATGTTCTCCCTTTCTGCAGGGTTGGTTAATATGTGAGGAGCCAACTTGCCGGAATCGAACCCGTCGACTTCCTCTGAGTTTTTCCCGGAGTGGCCCTATGTGCCAAGCCTGCAGGAAGGCTGTTCTGAGACCAGAGGTGAGTGATTTAGGACAAAGCTTTGACAGCAGTGAAACAGGATTCTTATGAAGCTCGCCTCTCTCTCAACTCTGCCTTTCAAAGGTAGCAGGATTAAGCAGGAATTTTTAATTAGT